>PNEQ01066206.1:6077-26273 GCA_003012365.1 Medauroidea extradentata | reverse complement strand
CAGTGTGCACAAAGATGTTGCCAGTGTGTCCAAGGAGGTTCAGACTATACAAAAAAGTATTGACAAGAACAAGTCAAGATTTATATCAGACTTTTTTTCAAAACAGCCAAAAAAGTAGACATAATACATATTACTTGTGCACTCTCACTATGTAACTTAATAATTCTTGATTTGGTTGTGTTCTGTTGTGACTGAGTTGTAAATTTTTATTGTTCACTTTTATGATGAAATAGTCTTATTTAGTGCTGAAATTCATTTCTGCGGTGTGTGTGTGTGTATTGCAGATTTTTGTATGAAGTGTCTTAGTTGTAATTTAATTGACCGCAGTGTCATGTTTACTTAATTTTAATAGATTTCTGTTTTAGTAGTCTTACTTTGGTGAAGAACTGTGTGTTTTTTGAGTAATGAAAGTTTGATTAGGCCTACTAAAATATTTGCAATTTTGCTTTGTTAATCAATTTTTAGAAAAAATCACTTTTAGTCACTATATTGTTATTCAAAGTCACTATTATCACTTTTTTTGGGCTTATGATATGCTAACAGGCCTGCATAGCTATGTTAACCCCAAATTAAAGAAAGGACACACTAAAGAAAATTATGTAAGTTCGGGCAAGTGCCTTACAACCCCCCAGGAAGATTCGGCAAAAATTACTCAACGGATCTTCCTTTAAATAAATGCTTCTGCCGGTGAAATCAGTATGAGGATTAGAATTCTTGCGTCCTGTCTTTCACGGACCGGTTCTTAGGCTAATCCAGCGACTCTTTACTTTGCCTGAGACTACACAAATTACATCACTAGTCATACGAGGAAATTCTCCCTCCTCTTTTTTTTTTTTTACACAGGCATGAAGAATCACAAATACACGACAACTGAGTACAATACTGCAAAGATGGTTACATCGATATAGAAATACATTACAATCACTGCAATAAACACACTATGCAGCTTGCGCTAATCACAATTCCTCCCGTGGAGAGAATACATAAACATCTGACAACCAATGGGTCCACATATTATCAATTCGTACACACACTCATACGCTTTAGATATCCTGGGTACATTCTGTGCTTCTACAAACCTCTACCCCTCCCTTTTTTTTTTCTAGTATTCGAACCTACAGAACATAACCACGCAACCTGCAATTACATGTCACTTCACCAACATATCAAATATTTCCAGGAATTCACATTAGTTTGGGTACAATAATGTCTCAACACTCCATAAACAAATAGTGTTACATTTCATTAAAGAAACTTAAATGTTCTGTGCAATATGAAGTGATGTTTCTCATCCACTCGTTTTTTTTTTGTTACTTCGGAGCGACCATACCACAATTTCTCCCACGACTTACTACGTTTCGACTTACCCATCCCCTACGGTACCTCCAATAACCTTAAAGGGCCTCAAAAGGTAAGAATTAAATATGCCTTTCACGGCTCTGTCCCACACATCCACCAGCTCCCATGCATTAGGTCCCACAGCTCGCGACAGGATAAAGGGTCCGTCAAATTGGAGGAATAACTTCTTCGTCTCCTTTTTCACGAATTGGCTGCGCTCGGCCACCCTCAGTAACACCAGATCCCCAACCTCTAAGCGTGGCTGTCTCACCACCTGTCGCCGACTTCTCCTTGCTGCCTCCTCTTTTAACTTGTTCCTAACGCTTTCCAATTTAGCCTCAACCGTCGGCCCTACGGACGGTGGAAACGCCACGCTGGCTGCCAAGGGTTCCCGCAACACGACGCCCTCTGTCAGTTCAATTGGTGCGAACCCCGTACTGGAGTGCACATGTCGGTTAAAGAACTCGTTCAGCAGTGGAACGGCATCTGCCCAGCTGCTGTGCCTTTCGTGGCAGTACGTCCTCAGCAGCCGCCCAATCTCCCTCATACACCTCTACCGGATTGCTCTGGGGGTGGCGCACTGACGAATACACGACGTCTACCCCAGCCCACAGCATCTCCCACCGGTACTCTTTGGCAGTAAATTGCGTGCCGTGGTCGGTCAATATACGCTTCGGTTTACCGCAGCTCGGAAAGTGATAATTTAAAAGTTGGTTTACGCACGCTGCCGCAGTTGCACGCTTGAGCGCATAACACCTCACCAGCTTCGTAAACACGTCCAGCACAACTAACAGGTACTGTACGCCTCCCCGTGACTTAGGCAGTGGCCCATACAAGTCGACAGCGAACATGTCAAGCGGTCCCTCCGGGATTATAGCGTGCCAAGGCCCCTCCCAATTTCTATTGGGGAACTTCGCCTTTTGGCAAAGGCCCCAACAGCTCACGTGTTTCCTGACGCTTTTGTACATTCCGCTCCAATAGTAACTTGATTGGAGTAGCCAAAACGTTTTTTTTTCTCCGAAGTGACCATTGGCCTTATGTACGTGCGTGATCAAATCTGGCACCCAGACGATCGGCACACATATCCTCCATCCCGGCACTCCCAAACCAGCCTTGCGGAACAAAACGCCGCCACTAACACAATACCACTCGAGGACTTTGCCCACCGTGGGGTCAGACACGTCCGCCTCCGGGTCCTCCAATATACGAAAAACCTCACTCCACACCCTATCGGTCCTTTGTCCCGCAGAAATGCTGGGAAACTTCTTGATCAAATTCTCGTCCCTCTCGACCGTGACCTTAGCCATCACCAGCCCCGCCCTAGGCTTGTCCTCGGCCGCTACGGTCCCCCCCTCGACAATTGTCCTACTCAACAAATCAGCGTCGCTGTTGGCACGTCCCGTGATATACTCAATTCTGAAATCAAATTCCTGCAACGCCAGGCACCATCGTGTAAGACGACTCCCCATCAATCGACACGACTGTAGGAAAGACAAGCTACGATGGTCGGAAAGGATTATTATCTTGTGTCCTAGCAAGATGTTCCGCCACTTATCCAGCCCCCAAACTACGGCCAGGCATTCCCGCTCCGTGACGGTATAGGCCCGCTCAGCTGCTACCAATGATCGGCTGGCGAAAGATATGAGCTTCTCCTCGCCGTCGTCCCCACGTTGTACCAACTTAATCCCTAGGCCATAGCCTGACGCATCGGCGTACATGTAAAAGTTCTTATTAAAGTCGGGGTGCAAGGCTACACTCTCCCGCGTAAACAGATCCTTCGCCGCCTCAAAGCTGGCCTGACACTCGCTTGACCAGACCCACGCTGCCCCCTTCCGGCAACAAACACAACATAGGCGCGACCGCCGTGGCGAAATGCTCTGCAAACCTGCGATAAAAATTGCACAGTCCCAGGAATGCTCTCAGATCTTTCACATTCCCAGGCCTCGGGAAATGCTGGACAAGTTCCACCTTTTCCGGGTCGGGCCTAACTTCTACCGCGTCCAAGATGAAACCGAGAAACTTCACTTCGTGCCTCAAGAACAGCGACTTGCTAAGCTTAAGGGTAAGGCCTACCTTCCTCAGTCTCGCGAACAGGCGTCCCAGAATTTCCAAATGCTCATCGAAGTTGGTGCTCACCACCAACAGATAGTGGACGTACGTGTGCACAACGGTCGCCAACCCCGGACCTAGCGACGCTTCAATGGCCCGACAGAACTCACCCATGCTATTCGTGAGTCCAAAAGGCAACACGCAAAATTGATAGCTCCGCCCGCGATTTAGGAAGGCGGTAAACTTCCAATCCTCCGGGTGTAATGGCACCTGCCAGAACCCTTTACACAAATCCGTGGTACTTATATAGCCTGTGTCGTTGAACGCCGCGAAAAGGTCGTCGGGTTCACCGGGAGATTGCCTGTCAGGAATAATTCGGCGATTAATCGTGCGAGCGTCAATACAGCAACGTATGGTGCCATCACGCTTACGCACACACACCAGGGGATTTACGTAGGGGCTGTTCCCTCTCTCTATTATGCCGGTCGACACCATCTCTATCTGCTTATCCACTTCATCCCTACAGGACCACGATATAGGGTACGTCCGTTGTTTAAAGGGCGCGTCGTCACCGACAGGTATTCTGGCCTCATTCTCACTGGTGCGTCCTAATTTCTCTGAAAACACGTCTCGAATATGTGTAATTACCTGCCTCAAACTTTCTCTTTCCTCGCTACTCGCCGCCTGGCATTTAGCCAGCACTTCGTCTAACTCGGCTGCCCATAGTTCTCCTCCACTAGTGTTGACGTACCCCACGGCCACCTCAGGCGTGCCAACCCCAGCCAACATGCTCTCAGCGTCCCCCAGGTTCACGCTCGTCGCACATGGCGGTAGCCATCTTCTCTCCCCTTATAGCTTCGGTCGCGCCAGTCGAGCTACCTATGCCACGCGACCGCGGCCGTTTCCCAGCCTCTCGCCCTACTGCCTTACGTCCTGGCTAGGGAACTGCCGCAGCAATCCCGCCTGACCCCCTTCGCCACCGTCGCCCGACCTGGCATCACCGCCTGACGGTGGTCCGCGCTGACCGGCGCTCTGCTCGCTCCGCAGCCCGCTCTGCGTACTGCCCCCTGCACTATATTCCTGTTCACGCTGGTCGTCTATGTGACCCCCCTGGCCCTGGATCGAACGGTCTCCGCTCTCCCTCTCGTGGAACCTACCGCCATTCTGGCCCCAATGGATACTATTTAAATTACGGTAGCCTCCGAACTTATTGCCGCCTCGCTGCCCTCAGCCACGTCCGCAATTCGCCTGCCACCGCTCCGCGATTGCGTCCTCACCCCGATCGTACTCCTCCTGCATGCTACGCCCATTCTCGCCATCCCCATGCTCGCCTAGTTGGTCGAGTTCCACCAAAATATCCCTTAATTGAGCAATGGTTTTAACTCCTTCCCTACCAGCGAACGCCGGAATCTCGCGGGGCGTGTGAGAGTAGACAAGCGTCACGATGTCGGTCTCGCTCATAGGCTGGTCGTAGTAACCTGCACGTTCGGCCAAACTGCTACTAGTTGCCCGGATTCCCGGAGTACCTGTTACCGCCACGTTGTGCTGATGCTCTCCGATGGTCAGACGATGATGTCGCCCACGCGTGTTCACCTGAACACGCGGGCGTGCTTTTCCCGCCGCCCGTTTCTTCTCCTCCACATGGCTGCTATTTTCCTTTCTTCTTTCCACCTCTCCGACGACGCGGCGTCGCTCGGGCCCCACGCTTTTTGGCGCCAATTTATGTACTGCTACTGGTAGGTTCCCGTCCGAATAGCATACCTGTACCTCGGCTGCTCGGTAAGCACTCGACTCTTAACTCAGTTCTCTTGGGGGGTTAGAAAAAGTGGTTTAGATTGTGGATTCCCAGCATGGAAGCGTTTAGCGAGGAAATAATAACTTTCAACTTAACTCGGGTTACCATTCCCATTTACTAGCCACGTAACATACCAAGCCATACCAACTCGTGACCATGCGGTGGGCTCGAACGCAACAAAAACAAATAAATACTAGCATTATAAGTTCACTGCTAGGCTAGAAACGCTATTTAGGTTTACTCCAACTAGAAATCTTGGCTAGTGGTGTCGATGCACAGCGATATGCGCCCACGTGGCATACATGGTACATCGTCTCGCACAACCGCTCTCTCTCTCTCTCCTCTCAACAGCTCAGAAGAAGCCAACATGCTCTCACCCAGAGAGCGCGCCAAGATGGCCACCCCCCCCCCCCCTTGCAGCATCAACACCTTCATTTTTCCTAACTATGAGAGCATCCCTACGTAATTATAAGCACTTTTCAGCCTTCAAACCTTAGTTAACAATAAATGAATTACAAATTACACTTAATGGGTAGTTCTTAGGCAAATATAGTTCAATCATAATATCCTTCACTCCCGTTTCTGTCTAATTCCCAGGGACATTTGTTACATGCTTGACGTCATTTGCCACAGCGCGAACCTAGCGCTTTTACGGGAAAGTCACAAACTGACCCCAACAACACTTGAGTACAAACAATACATATTCAATAGGTTAATTACGTGGCTGCTCTCGCCTACGCAATAAAATGAATTACAAACATGAGCGCTGGATTTACCGGTTCGGCCCACCGCAACTATTATACCAAGTACAGATAAGTCGTGATTACATCAAATTCCGTAGAAGGTTAGTACATTATATATTCAATGGAGTCTTTCAACCTCTTTCCCCTTCCATGGATTTATAAATTGTCAGAAATCAGTCAGTCCTGCTTTAACACACCAGTATTCGGGTCCTTAGCAACTAGGCTCTCACTCAACTCTGACGGTCGCGGCGCACTTGCGTAAGGTAGGCCGGGCGGCTGTTGTTTGTGTCGGAAATTCACTCCCAGTTGCAAACCAAACACTAGGTAAAGAGTCTCGGGACCCTATTAGGCTCATACTGATGCCGGAGTGCTGGAGGACATCTCACATAGCTATGTTAACCCCAAATTAAAGAAAGGACACACTAAAGAAAATTATGTAAGTTCGGCCAAGTGCCTTACAATACATTGTCACTTCTTTTTACAACGTAGCATGTAACGCTTAATTGTAAGGCACCTTGTTCTAAATAAGTTTACTTATTAAAGTAAACAATTTATTCCAAACTACTAAAAGCCGTTGCGTTTATCTGTTGGATGAGCAAACACCTCAGCAGAACCAGAAAATGTCTGAATGGTAGTTTCGTTACATCACATTCAATACAAATATATTAATAATACCCTAAAATGGCAGAACATACACTTTTCAAACTAAATTTTTCTGTACAGATTAGCATGCTATTTATTACTATGAAAAATATAATTTTATTATCTGTATATATAAAATGAAGTGTCTTACTCATTTACTCACTCATCAACACACAGCCCAAACTACTGGACCTAAAAATATGAAAGTTTGAGGGCGGTTTCCCCTTACCTTGTAGGCACCCATTAAGAAAGGATTTTTCGAAATTAGATAAGTAAAGTGAAAAGGGGTGGAATCTGTTTTCAGCGAATCCCAAACATCTCAACTTGAAGAGCTATCGTTACTTTATTTGCTTCGAAATATTGCTCAAAGAAATTCTTGTTAGCAGATTTTTCGAAATTCGGAAATTAAGGGGTGAATAACCATTAAATGTGTTTTTAATCAACCTACGATTCCTCTTAAACCAGTTGAGATATCAAGGTTTTTTACTTCAAAATTATGCTTATGTAAATACAAAAAAAAAAAAAAAAACACTATTTTCAGGAGTTTAAGAAATTCAAACTCAAAAGCTGTTTAAAAAATTTTAATTTGTTTGCAATTTATCTTCCGTATCTCCTAAACCTGGTCAGATATCTTGGTGAATTTCGCTTTAAATATAAGCTTGCGTAAATATCTAAATATTACTTGAAGATTTTTTGAAATTCTAATTAAAAAGCAGTTTAAAAATTAACACTTGTTTCCTCTTACTGATACGAATATCCTTATGCAGTTCAGATTTAAAATGAAGCTTATGTAAATATCTAAAAATCAAATTCAGAACTGTATGGGTGCGAAAGTAGGGAAATGTCACTGAGCTCTCAAAAAGTCAAGTCAATATAACATAGGAGAAATAATTCAACCATCACCTCGAAGTATGAAGGTTGTACATTGTTAATTTTTTAAAGATTGTTAATTGGGTGGTTCACTAAACTCTTGTTGCAATTTGTAGTTTTTAATTAATGGTAAATGCATCTTTTGCATAATTTTCAGAGCTAATTAATGTTCCATTGGTGATTTTAATGATTGCATAGTCATTGTTATCTCGTGTATTTTATATACATTTTGACTGAACAAACATTTAAAATCAACTATTTCATTTTTAATTTATAAGAGTTCTATCCCAAACGAGCTCAGAAACGTGTAATTTGATTTAATTTAACAGTATGTTCCGGTTGCTCGCTATTATATATGTACCACGTGTATAATTTTATTTAGAGAAACTGTTCGTATTGAATGCATTGTGTGTGTTAATTACTGTACACGGCGGTTCACTTCTCTCTCTCTGTCTGTTTTTTTTTTTAAAGCAGAAAGCTCGCAGCAGTGTATCAGATGTGTCAAATATCGTCAACATTTGGTCGGATGTGATACAGTCCCGGGGCTATGTAATTCAATATTCTACTGATAAAAAGAAGAGAATTATGAAAGAGAATGCCACTGAAATCACTTTTATCTGCGCTTATATAGTGACATCTGACTAAAGCCAGCGCCGACATTAGGCTCAAAATAGATCGAATAACAGTTGGGGTGCCACATTTTCATTCCATTTTGTCTTCAAATATTGAGTCAATTAGCGTTGCGGCAAAGTAGTTTTGGTTCATCTAGGTTACTAATACTATAAAGTTGTATATTGCAACTAAAAAATTTTTTTAAAACATTTAAAGAAATTTTTTTTCTTGCCTACTACACACCTCTATAAGAAGGAAACCTGCCCACACGAGTAAAAAATAAAATAAATCTGGGTATTGCAGAGTTCCGATTTGAAGAGCATTTACTGTTTTAAGGATTGTGTCTTACTTTATTTTTTGTTTGAAGAATTCCAAAATGTATTTAATTTTAAAAAGTAAGCGAAACTACAGTAGGATATCTATAACAGGATACGCACAAGTTAGACACAGCTTCCCACTATTTTGTTTGTTTTACCAAAGCACTTGAAATAAAATAATTGCAGACAACGCCACGACAGTGAATATCATAATATGATACACAGTGACGTATTAAGTAATGTGTCTTGCTTCTTTTTCTATTTTAAGAATACAATAAAGTTGTTAATTATAAGAAAAAATATTAGCGGGCAAAGCCGTGGCCGTGCAGCTAGTATGAACATCAAATAGCCTACTAACGTTACCCATGACCTGTAGGTATTTTACTGTTATTCCAAATTTATGAGGGTAAAATTCATTTGTACTTGCAAGCCAATTTTAAGCGTAACGTGCGAACTGCTTGATTTAAATTTTACAAGCGGTCATAAATTTTATGCAATTTATTAATTTACTGTTACAGGTTTAAGAGAAGGCAAAAACCATAAATGCTTGTATTATAGTACAGTTATAAAATTTACTCAAACTTAAAGATAGGTAGTCTCAAATTTTCACTTCACATTACATTTTATAAACTAAAAATTAAACATTGCATGTGCACATTTAGCAGCCTTAAAATTGGCAATTAGCTCGCCGGTTTTCGTTCCTTTTCGCTTGAAACACTAACATCAACAACTATTTAAGCTAGCTTACAACTTGAATTGAATAAAAATATGTAATTTCATGTTTCTTCTTATAATATTAATAATCGGCCAGAAAAGCTAAATAAAAAACTATTTTTATTACATATTTTCAGTTAAGTTGAAATACCTTTAGACGGACAAGGTTCTTGTGAAATGGTGAAATCTGTGATCTCATTTCTACAATTACATAAAATTTGAAATATACTAAGTGGATGCTTTGATTTGAGATGCGATTTCATGCTGGCGGTATTCCCCTTAAGGAGTCCGCCTATCTCACGCTTAAAATGCATTGCAGTGTGTTCGTAAACAGGATTTTTCTACAAAGTATTCCACGTATGCTCATTGTGCCAACATACGAAAATAAAACAAACTTCAGACAAGGTCGAAACCTCATTATTAAGACACCATGCTCATTAAAAACACTTTCTGAGCCCTCCAAGATGGCTAAAAACGTGCTTTTCAGATACTGTACTTCAAAATGTATTAACTGGATGTATGTGAAACTTAGGTTGCGACCTGCAATGAACTTAGTTGCTCGTAATGGCGTCGCTGCATTTTATGCGCGCTTTAAAGTCAACTTACAGCTCCGTCGTTTTTCAGCTTCTAATGTGCAGGTAGGCGGTGCCCTTAATGCGGTTGACTACGTGTCCACACTATGTACACTTGGCCTTTTGATCTTTTAAATATTATGATAAAAGTTCTAATACGGACTCCTGCCGGTAGTGTTAGGCTCGTGTATGATCTCACGATCATTTACATCAACACAAACAACGTTCGTCTCATGATTTTCATCCTTCATGACGATATGAACGTCACGAAAAATTGTTGTAAATTTCAATAAAAATTATGCTTAAAGTTAGTGGTACAACGCTGAATTAAACAGAACGTCGCTCATTACATGCGACGCAATGCGAGGACAAAGATGAAACTGAAGAATGAGACCACGAACACGTGGACTGGACTGGATCCGCCTTACTTCGATTAGGAAATAAGTGTGGCATACCTTCTTGGTGTCAGATCCCAGGCCCCAGCCAAAGCATGTTCTGAAAGAAAATGGAGGTGTGACACTAGAGGGCTTACTACTCCAACCTCACACTAAACCATAACATAATAGTGAACACTCAGGGAGTATCAAGGGCTGGGGGAAGGCAGGATTATCAGCTACGTGACCCGAAGGTCAGAAAATGACAACAGTTGAAGTCAACGCTGCTATATATTACAAGATCTCAAGGGTACAATAGATACAATACATTCTTACGCAACAATCGTTGCCGTCACTAATCAAGAGAAAAGCGAACAAGTTGAATCGGGCGGGACGGAAAAGGAATATAAGTACGAGAAGTAATCTCCTTACCATGGGCGGTAACAAACCAAAGAAGCAGGCAGGTGCGGCTCGGCCCAAGCTACAAACACAACTTGCCGTGGGCCGGCACGAAGGAAGCGGCGGTGGAGGGGAGGGGAAGGTGCGCACGCAGCGCGGAGCACGAACGGGGTGGGGAGGAAGGGAAGGCGCTGGCGGGAAGCTTCAAACTGTGCGGTCTAAACGAGTCCACAAAATGACGTCCAGCCTGGAAGGTTGGACCACATGACACAGAGGTAAATAAAGTAATATGAAGATGTAGTGAGCCGTGTAGTGTCACATGCATCTGCACAGAAAGGCCAATATCCCTCGACATGTGTCGACTTTGACAGACGCATCGATCTCGATACATGTGTCAACCTCGATACATGTGTCGACCTCGACACATGTGTCGACTTCAACATGTATCGACATCGACATGTCGATTTCGACATATCGAAAATATTGTCAGATAGATGTTGACACATCGACATGTGTTACATGTCCATGTCGACTTCAACATGTTGACATATCGCACACCCCTAGTGCCTGCTCACACATTGATTGATAATCTGTGTTGGAATCCTCTGATATGCGTTGTACGGGGATTTTCGTCTGCCCAGACATGGCTGTTTCGAGAATAGAGGACACACTCCCTCCTGAAAGGTCTTTCATCGATGAACAGAATTCTTCATGGAAAGTAGGGCTCATCAGTGCAGAAGGTAATGGCGCATTCCAATTACTGCACGAGAATGCTCCCGGTGCGCATCCGATGGGTGCTGCGTGTTCCAGTTACCGGAACCCCCGTTCGGAGCATTCGATTTTCGTATTCTGATCTAGAGTTGCATTTGATGGGTGCACACCGGGAGCAGCGAGACGATGCGGCAAATGAGTGCAATTATGGCGGCGACCTGTGATTATATAAACAAAAGAAAATATTTTCTGTGGTGGAAATTGTGCAATTATATGACCGTTCAGAACTTTAATAATGCAAAGACGTTTATGTGACGTAAACATACAGTGTTTATTTTAATAACTGTGCTCCTTATTAAAACTATAGTAAGGTTAGTAAGATGATGTTGTCTGGGCATTTAATTACCGATTGATCAAGAAGAAAAATTTTAGTAAATTAACCTCTCAAATTTCGTAGGAATGAATTTTGGCCGTTTTGGAGTACCTGGGGTTGAAGAATTTCGTGCTTCAAGTAATTTGTCATCATAAATTTTTACACTGTAATTGTGGCATGTTCCAGTTGTTGGAGCATAAACAATACGCACTCTTTGCGGGCAATCACATGACTATTGCATATTTTCAGTTTTCGTGGTGCACCTGGTGCGCCCCTGGAGCAGTCACAATTGAAATACGCCATAACATGTGGTACAAAATCTGCTGGTTGCAATGCCTGTACCCTTTGGAGGTGGTAAGGATGTAGTTGCGCTCGTGTGTAACCTTCCACGCTACACTGTTAAAAACTTCCAACACACGCACAATTGTTTTTGTACTTGACTGGTCCTGCTCAAAGTAGTGAAGTACAGCCTGTTCCAATTCGAGGGTGCAGCGTCTCTTTGGAGCACCACCGCCCCTCCTCTCAATAATGAAGGCACCTCTTTCTTGGAGCTGTTGCACAATTTTGGCAAAAAGGGTATGCAATGGATTCATGTGTTGTAGATATTGTTCTTGATACAACCGACGAGCTGCTTTTCCATTCCATTCCGCTGCGCCATACACCATCATCATGTCCGTGTATTCTGTAAACGTGTGCTGAACTATGTTAGTCAGAGACACACAGGCAAATGAATGGGGCTCCAGGCATGAAACCACAGCTGGGTAGACGTTCCATGCCATCAAGTGATCCTCTGCTGTCCTGTCCGGTTGGAAAACCACACCGGCACATCTGACACATTGTAATGGCTGTAACACGGAAACGGTACGTTTTCGGACCTGGCTTTCTATTCAAAATATTGTCCACTCAGTCCCCTCTACTAGCCCTAGAAGTTTATAATGTGAATTTCCGAACATCCTAAGAACTTAGGGTTAAACGACTCTGCGAAAATTGCATAATTTCGAGATGGAAGGTATACATTTAATATGTTAATAAAATAATTTTATACTACATACACTTTATTTTCACTTTGTGAGAGGTATGAGAAGAGGTCTACGAGTGAGCAACAAATTTATCTCAACTCGAATATATGTTTTCTTCAAAACCTGTGTATCAAAATGTAAATATGATTCTTCTTTGCTAGAGATACATATGTAGCATTTGCTAGCAGCGAAGGCAGAAGTGATGTTGGGAGGAAGTATTTAAATTTTTTTCTTGTATATGTCAATCCTATTGGTTGAAACCATTATCCTTTACGGCACGAGTTAAAATACATCTATTTCGTACACGTCTTGTTGGCGACATCTACACAACGCGTAGGCCCTATGTGTCAACGTAAACCGTGTCGTAAGAAAACCAAATCTCATTTCCATTCACTTACATTTGCTATGTACATGTTTGCATCATAGACCGACCTTAAGACTTGTTATAGATTGAATCCCATCTGGAATCCGGTTTTTATTAAAGCTGTATATGCTGACGCCTGCCAAGGGCCAGCAGGGGCAGTAAGCCTATAACGTCCCCATAAATCCATGAGAATTAGCATATGCATGACCACAGACTCATATTTTGTTAATTTAGTGTTCTAGTGTTTTACATGTATTTTTTTCGACAGGGTCATTGATTGTGTATGTCTAAGTGTTTCTTTTTTCAAAATCGTCACGACTGACATTCAAACAGCCGCCTGGAAATGTTCCGAAGTTTGGCCAACTCATTTTGAACATTTAATACCATAATTAACGTATTTTTAAGGAATTCAATGCCCGAGTCAACATGTAACCTGTTTTTGCAATGTGTAATTAATTTTGTGCAGTTTTTCTACATGTAACATAATAATTCATTTAAAATACAACAGTCATTTGTGTGGTGACGGAAGTGAACGCCCCAGCAATAGGCCATGAGCTATCAGCGGCCATGTTCCCCCTGGCAGTTTGTCGCAGGCTTCTGGTGAGGTAAGATGCTGTCCGTGTACGCTCCATCGTTTCACTGAAGTAGATTACCATAGTTATTTAATACACCTGATCATCATTTTTCAGACACATTTTCGCCAAGTATTTACCCCGCAAGTGCCATTCCGCTTCATTTAATCATTATTACCGAAAATTGTATTTTAATTTAAATCCGCGTGTGGGCTTTGTTTATGCCACATGGCTAGGGACTTGGTAATCTGCAGTCATCCGCACAGCAATGAAGATTATTCAGTGTTTTTTAATTGTCAGTCGTGTCAGGGCATATTTGTATTATTCAGTAACGTAATCATGTATAATTTTCGTGCATCAGTTAATATTTTACAGTTGGTTTCATGAAACTGTGTGTTCATCACCGACGACGCCATTACCATCATTGTAGAGTGAACAAAAGGGACGTTGTGCATTCATTATTCATCTACATTATTTTGCATACGGTTCACGTAAGTTGCATTAAATTTCTTGCGTGCAGCCACATTCATCAGAGAGTACCACTATCGCCGTCATTGTGCCAACCATCACCATACCATTGCGTACCTCGGGGATAGGTTCGACCATACAATTGCATAGTTGGGAACAGCAACATACGTTCATCATCCACGCTCGCTTCCCGAGCACAGCCGTGGTACATCACAGCGGCCATCGGTTCTCTGCTCTATAGGGAGCTGCGTTTTGAAATGCCGTGGGAGCACCCCGCACAACCCCCCATTCAACTCATACAGAATATATAGGCAAGAGCACGGTTTCCTTTCACCGCCACACATTGGACTGACGTAGCATAGAATTCATTCAGGCACGCTGTATTCAGTACGTAATAAATCATGGCGCAAAGGGATAATATTGTTTTCATGCAATTCACTCCTATCATATAATTGTATTCATGTCAGATAATTAAAACCATCACCACACCTAGAACGAGACGATCACTAGGCACGCGACCAGAACACCCATCCCCTGGGATAACAGAGTCTCGAAGTGTGATACTGGGGACTCCATACTCCCCAGTGGAGAGTATCGCTGATGCCCACCCTCATAACCATCAATTCATTTTATAAATCAGTCACGTCTCATACCAACGGTGTCAATGCAAATGATTTTAATTTATATTTCTTTGGCGTAACATGCAATATCTGCAGGTGGTAGTTAGTACGTGTGATAAGAAGGGTTTGAGTATCTTCCTGATAGTTATAGACCTGTAACGATAATACCTGTTTTTGCTAAAATTTATGAATATGCTATGCATGAACAATTTTATAATTATTTGAAGAAAAATCAATATTTTGGAAGTATCAGTATGGTTTTATCAAAGGAAAAATTTTTATTGATACTGTTGCTCAGTTGATTATGAATATGTTAAATGCATTTGAAAGTAATTCCTATTCTGTAGCTACAATATGTGACTTGAGTAAAGCATTTGCTAGTGTTTCTCTATCAATACTTTTACAGAAATTAAAAATATATGGTGTTCTAGATAACGATCTATGTCTTTTTAAGTTTTATTTGAGTAATAGATGTCAAGGTGTTGATATTAACGGTGATATATCTAATGTCAAATATCTTAAATGTGGTGTGTCCCAGGGCTCTGTGTTGGGGCCTTTGCTTTTTAATATTATGATCAATGATTTTCCAATGTATGTTAGTACTAAGACAATAATTTGTGCTGATGATGCAACTATGTTTAGCAAACATAATTCACTTTTTGAGCTTAACAACCTGGTTACTTCTACTTTAGAGGAGGCAAAACAATGGTTTTTTGCTAATATTTAGTTTCAAGCTTAATGATAACAAGACAAATATGATGACTTTCTCTTTAAAGAAAGATAATAATACAGACAAGTATTCTTTGCCTGTTAAATTTTTGGGTATCATGATTGATCATAAATTGACATGGGTGAATAATAAATTTTGTAAATAACCAACTATCAAATGTGCTATATTTATTGAGAAGTATAAAAAACTTGTACCATATCAATATGTGAAAAGTTGTTACTATGCCTTTTTTCAAAGTATAATGGTGTATTGATTATTACTATGGGGGAATTCAAGTCATATAAATAGTGTGTTATGTGAAAAAAAGGCTGTAAGAATATTAACAAATTCACCGTATTTGGAGCATTGCAAACCATTGTTTATAAAAGAAAATATATTGACAGTTATTAATTTGAATCTATTGCAGTGTTTTATGTATGTAAAGGAAAACTTTGATAATTTAGATATGCATAGCAATGTACATAGTTATGAAACAAGAGGTGATAGATTACTCAATAATCCGTATTGTAGATTGGAAAAGACTAAAACCAAATTTCAACATATATATTAATGATAGCATTCAACAAATTACCAGTATCAGTAAAGGAGTTATCTGTAAAAGTATTTAAGAAAAGAATTAAGGAATGGTTATGTAAACATCCTTTTTATAACATTAGTGAATTTATGTCTAGTTCTGACCAATTGTGTGAACTATGTAACTGATAAGTAATGTATGATTGTGTAATATCTGATGAAACCTATTACAATGTACAGATTGTTCAATATTAAATAAATATACATACGTACATGCATACATTCTTACATATGTGCATACATACATGAATAATTGCATGCACGCACACAGACATGCACACACAGACATGCACATATAGACATGCACACACAGTCATGCACATATAGACGTGCACATATAGACATGCACATACATACACGCACACACAGACATGCACATAGACATGCTCACATAGACATGCACACATACAGGTGCACACATACAGGTGCACACATACAGGTGCATACATAGATGTGCACACACAGACGTGCACACATAGACGTGCACACAGATGTGCACACACAGACGTGCACACAGATGTGCACACACAGATGTGCACACACAGACGTGCACACACAGACGTGCACACACAGACGTGCACACACAGACGTGCACACACAGATGTGCACACACAGACGTGCACACACATACATGCACACACATACAGGCACACACATACATGCGCACACATACATGCACACACATACATGTACACACATGTACACACATACATGTACACACAGACAGGCTCACAGACAGGCTCACAGACATGCACACACGCAAGATACAAGAGTTTATTTTGGCCACTAAGCATTACATGCAATAGGCTATGTTAAACACCGTATGATAATAAAACAATCAGTTACACATGCTCAATGTATCAGTTACATAAAATTCAGAGAATTTATAAAAAGAATGGCTAATAAGCTAGATCTTAACACATTTTACAAATTTAGTTCGTAACCTTAACAAGAAGAATATTGAAAAACTTTATACCTGTGACAGACAAATAATTCATAGTTTTGTTTATTATTTTTCTTTGTATTGTAAGATCTTCATGTTTTCATGTATAATGATCATGAGTTTGAAGCACAACTGCATAATTATCTATAATATTTTAATAGCATTGAGACACTGGAGTATATATACGTTTACAACTGTTGATATACCTGTTTTTATAAAGTATGGTTCACAGTGTTCATTAAAATTTAATCCACATAATAACCGGACAGCTTTCTTTTGTAGCATTATAATTTTGGAAACACACGGGAGTGACCCCACAACCTGTTACCATAAGTAAGAACTGAATGAAAAAATGCATAATATGCCATTGAGATACAATTACTTGGCAGGTCAGTCCTGAGTTTGCTGAGTAGATAATAAACTCTACTCAGTTTCACACATAATGAATTAATATTGTCCTTTCATGCTAATATAGTTTAGCTGAGTTACGTTTTTCACTCGTCTGACACAAAGTAAACAATATATTCAGGGTCTTATATACATTGATAGCTAACTTGTTAGAACTGAACCAGCTACAGGCTACATTAAACATAGTTAGGACGACATGTTGAGCCACATTATGGCTCGTGAACAGTGTTGTATCATCTACAGTCAATAAGATACCACTTTCAACACTGTACAGTAGTACCAATTGTTAATCATTATTATAAATAACAATGGCCCCAGTGGGATACGCCTTGCTGTACATACACAGGCTCTGTATCGGATCCATTCCAACTAACAACCTGGAATCTGCAACTAAGACATGACTGGGGTACTAATACCATAATAATGAAGTTTCCTTGTTAAGATATTGTGTGAAACGCAATCAAAAGCCCTGGATAGGTCACACAACAGGACACATGTAGACTGCTTACAGTCAAATGCAGTTAAAATAACGTCAAGAAGAGATTCCACTGCTAGAACTGTTGATTTATTTTTACGGGATCCATATTGAGAGGGTACGAATAACTGGTACTTTTCAAAATATTCACTAAGTTGGTTCTTCATAACTGTTTAAAAAATCTTGGCCTTAACAGGAATAGGCCTAAGTGAAATGGGTCTATAACTAGATACATTAGTTGCACTGCCCTTATTAAAAATAGCGACAGTTCTTGTCCATTTCAATTCATCAGGGAATGTACCCTCACTTAAGCAAGAATTTATTAAAAATGTTAAAATAGGAGTTATAACAAAAATTATGTTTTTCATAAAATTAACAGACATACCATAAATAGCTGTACTCTCAGAATTTTTGTTGCTTTACTAACTTTGCAATATCAGAATTCCTAACAATGTTGCGTTGATAGTATAATCTACAGTTGGCATAATGTTAGATATATTATCAAATACATTGTTAGGATTTGGAATTTTACTTACTATTTCATCTATTGGTTTTACAAAGTTAGGGTTAAAATCTTCAGCTGAGGCAACATTTGGATCAACAGAATCTCTAACACTTCTATTTTTATTTATCAATGTCTAAGCTGACTGAACATGGGTTGGTAGATTCAAGTATAAACGCAGTATTATATGCCTTACGTGCATCATTCAATTTCATTCTGTAATATATTCTCAGTTTTCTGACGGGTGGTTTGATTTATATCGATTTTTTAGATATAGCGCTCATCATGACTAGAACAATTCTTATTCTGTCCAGTTCAGGAGTAAACCATTGTTGTGTATAAATATGAGAAAGCTTCCTGAGGTGGAATTCTGGTAACTAACTGCAGTCAGTTGTTCACATGCTTGCTTACTTCCATCTCAGAAGATTGCAAGTTAGTTTCAGTAAACACTCTTCTACTGGGACTTCTAGAGCCCTTGCAGTATCTTCGGATGGACTCGAGGTCGGGCCATCAGTTTGTGTGTGTTGGTGACAGACCTATGCGTGCGTGTGTGTGAGCGGAGGACTGAAGTCACATCAGCCCCGCAGTGTTTGCCTTCGGACTACTTCGGGTGTCGTCGGGCCTGCTCGGGTCCTTCCCTCCTGTCAGTCTCTCCCTCTTCTACCTTCCCTTTCCCTTCCCTACAAGTGTCGCTTCGACCCCGTCTCGCCACTTCGCTTCTGCTTGCTGGCCAATGCGTAGCACTTTCATGCTCCAGCTCTCTGTGCTTTCCGTTGACCGGCATCTTTCTAATTATTTCTTGGTAAGTGTTTGTTTTTTCTTTTGGTTTTGATGGGTCGCTCGGTATTTTACTTGTGGAATACTGTTAAGTCACGTGATGTCACCCTGATTAGTTTGCTTGGTTTGTTTCGGGACTGTTTGTCGGAATGTCTGGAGAGCTCCAGCTTAAATTCAACCGCTCTAACTATGATTAAATTTGCCTGCTACCTGTGCCTTATTCGTGCCTGTAATGATTATATGTGCCTGCACCATTTTTTTATGTTTCGAGCTGTGCTACTTTGTTTTGAAAGCTTTTTTAATAATCAGGCCTGTTAGCTCTACAGTTTGTTGGTGCTTATTTCAGTAACCCAGTAGTTAGCTCGGGATTCAATCCCGTTCCTGTGTACTTTGTTGTGCCAGCACACATTATATTTCTTAAATTTAACTGGTTCATAATCATTAACCTTTACAATAAATATACATTATGAATTTCCGTGTACACGTAGTTATGATCAGAGATGAATTCAGTACTGATAAAAGCATCGTAGTCCCAACTATTCAAGTTAGTTAAAAAGTTTCAAGTGAAGCTGCATCACATGTTGGAGCAATAATAGCACAATAAGTTTAAACAGCTGAGCATGTTTTAAAATGTGTAGACCTCAGTTTTTGTACCTTAAAGATCAATATTATGGTCTGTCCCAATTATCACTGAATACTTCATAGAAGTCAAATGAGTTAAACAATTTTCTAACATTATAAAAAACTTATCAATATCTCCAAGAGGTGATCTGTACATTGAAACAATGATTAGAGATAACACATTTAGAATAGCACCAGCAAACTCTACATGTTGTTGGACAGAATACATATTCAGGTCTAAACCAGTATATTAAAAATCTCTATTTACATATACTGAAACACCACCTCTAGAAATATTTGTTCTAATGAAATAGGCAGCTAGATCAAGTTTTCTAATGATAGTGTAGTAACAAATCTCATCAACAGTTAACCAATGTTCACACAGACATAATATGTCTAATTTATCCGAGTGAGAAAATGAGCTGGTCAGCTCACCCTCATATTGTTTTCCATGCACCTGATGATTTTATTTGGTGCTGATATTATTTGTTTCTGTGAAGACTATCAATAGACTTGAATTGTGCGCCTACGAGCCCCGCCAATGAACTCGTTATCCCCCCTCTTCTCTACTGACGTCGTACGTTCGTATATCTTCGGGTAGTCTCGGCCGTCTTC
>PNEQ01066201.1:0-15130 GCA_003012365.1 Medauroidea extradentata | reverse complement strand
GTGACTTGCTGGCGGCTGTTACGAAACGCGTTTGACTACTGCAAGCCAGTAGTAAATAAGGAAATAATGCGAAGTGCTATCGCTTGCAACCTGCTTGTACGGTTATAAGCCAATAGATAATCGATTGTGGCCAGTGGGTGTATAGGACTGACAAGTCTAGGCTGCTGCCAGATGAATCCGCGAAATTGACGTACCTCTATTTATTAGCTTCAATTCGTACAAGTTGGTACCAAGTGAGTTCACTACGAGTTATTTCCTTATTTGGCTTGCAGTCGTCAAATGTGTATCAAAACTACTGTGGTCAGATCACAAGAATATAGGTGAAGTATACGTCTTTGACGTTCAACCTGACTTCGAATAAATACGCGAAATAATCGTGTCTCTATTTATTGGTTTGTGGACATAAGCCATTGCTCATATTTTGTTGACAAACTTGTACTGAAAGACAAAGTGACAATGTAAAAAAACGCACAAAGTAGCACAACAGAAGGAAAACAATCCCAGAGGAATCCTTTTAAGTTTTTTCCCCCGCAAATAATTCTAAAGATAGAATTCGGTCGAAAATTTGAAACACAAAAGACAGACACAAAGAAAACCTGATTCCCAATACGTACATTAAATGTACTTTCAATATTTACGAATTTTAATTTATTGAAAACTATTATTTGTACAAGCACAACATACTAACATCGATCTCCTTGACCAGGAATTGCTCTATGTGGAGATTTATAATATTTTACTCATACAATTATAGTATAGATATAGATAGATGGCAGAACAAACACAAATTTATCACATTTGGAAGTCAGTAACTTGTAATACTATCATGTAGATCTTAAAGATGAGCACGCACTTAATGTAAATTACTACTATATAAAACTTGCACATTATATGTGTACATGAATTGCACATTGACACAGAGATAAGTTAACACAGAAACTTGATAAGCATAGGAGCAGAGTTAGCATTAACACAGGCCACAGACAATACAAACTGGAATTACTACATACTGTACTCTGTAATATAATAACAGGAACAAAAATGTAGTACAACATTTGTTAGTAACAACTACAAATAGAGTATGGCAGTAAGTTAAGTTGCCCCATTAATTTATTGAAGAAAATGTAAGATATTTAACCTTTTTCTTAAAAAGATGGAATGTTACTGTTATTGCGAAATTCTATCGGAAGAGAATTATACATTTTCATTCCGAAACTTGGATCATCATAGACCAAAACTCCAGATTCCTTGAGGCGATGGGACATACTTTGGCTACATAACGTTGAACACGATTTGGGGGGGGGGGGGATTTACAGCCCGGAAGCCCCCCTTAAATCCGCCATTTTGTACATTAACTTCTGCAGGGTCCACCTGATTGCTGACTAGATTTAGCAGTCCTATACACACTTTGGCCACAACAGGCTTCACACATGACAGCCCTATGCATTTTTTCCTTACTTCTGCAGTGATTTTTGGGTAAAGTGAGTTAAGGGGGAGTGTTAGAGAATTTTATTGTACTTTCAGTTTTTGAGCCATAACATTTATTCAGATTGTATGATAGAAATATTCTCTTCGACGAAGAATAGTATACATTCGACAGAAATAATAATGGAATATGTTCATTAATTTGTCATGCAGAACCATTGCCAATTATTCTTGAAAGTTAACCTATAATTATCTTGCAATGATTCTGCACAACAACTTAATGAAATAATCCGTTATTATTTATGTCAAGCAGATTACCAAGAATATCTCCACCGCTTTGTCCGAAAGAAAATTTTGATAATACAGTTCGAATAAATATCATTGCTCAAAAACTGAAAATACGATAAAATTGCTTAACATTCACCCTTAAGCCGAAAAAGTTGTGTTTTGTGTAGTTCTAAAAATAGCGTTTGAAGACACATGATTCAGCATGATGGTACAGTCCCTCTCATGAAATAATTCCATTTTTTGACAGTTGTGTTGGCATTAATTTTTAAAGTAGTTTCCATGTAAAAAAATTGTTTTTGCCTCTGCCTTATTTACTTTGTTCAAAAGTACACTCGGGTGACTATCCAGTTGTGCAATATATACCAGTCTATCTAAGGTAATTGTTATTCGTTTTTGAGAGTTCTAAAGATTACCATGTGTGCACAGAGCTACACGAAAATACTTTTCATTTTTATATAATTCACAGTTGGTCAGTTTAGTTTGTTTGTTTAGAAAACACCTGTGTTAGAGGAACTCATTGCTTTTTCCATTGAAACACCTGTAAAAAGGATGCCAATACAACTGTCTAAAAATTGAATTATTTCGTGAGACTGACTATACAGGTGGTTGGGGATAAAGTGAGCACATTTTAATTCCTAGTTACTTTTTTCCTCCCACGTAATTTATATAGTTTCCTGCCACTTTTTAACATAAGCAAAGCAGGTAACAATCACAGTGCATAAACCATGCTCAGTTTACAATAAATAATTTTTTTTAAATCATTCTTCGAATATTGAGTAAAAGGTGCAATAATTATAACGGAACTTTCTTTTAAAACATGTTTAATATGAATTAAATAAGCACCTCTTAATAAAATAAGTGACTTACAACACCATCATTTTATGTCCCATATATATATATATATATATATATATATATGTGTGTGTGTGTGTGTGTGTGTAGGTGTGTGTGTGTGTGTATGTATGTGTGTATGTATGTGTGTGTGTGTGTGTGTGTGAGTACACGTTCAATTGTTTCCCTTCACTTAACCGCTAAAATAACATCCCTCTAGACGAAGACAATAACTTGTATAATGTGCTCAGGTACCTTACTCAATATTCTCATTTGTTTCCCAAACGACCTGCAAATTTCGCGCCATTTTCCGACTGCAAACTGACATCAAATAATTTCGTCGAATGTTGCTTGCAATGGCACAGGATAACGTAACCGTACTGCTGTGGATTCGGTATTGTCTGTGCTAGTCTTAATTGTGATGTCATGAGTTTTTACAGATTATTTTGTTTATTATTCGGCATTCATTTTTTGGTGTTTTTTTTTAAATTTGTTATAGACTAATTAATTTATTTAGGGATATATTCACGTTCTGTTATTTTAGTTTATGGGTGTTGTGGCTACAGACAAACTATGCTTGTTTTCTCTTTCTTTTTTTTTTCGTTTGTTTTTTATTAATCTCATATTAGATTTCTAGGACGGCATAATATTGCAATGGCGTAGTCCACAATAATTCAGTACGTTAAACTAGACTTCAAGATGTCATTCGCTCGCCCAGTGTCTTCCATTGACCTGCAATGTGGCGGATTGTAGCAGGAAGCACTTGAGTCAATATATTGTATTATCAAAATTTTCTCTTCAACAAAGCATAGGATATATCTTGGTAATCTACTTGACATAAATAATAATGAAATCTTTCATTTATTTGTCATTCGGAATCATTGCAAGAGAATTCTTGAAAGTTAACTTACAATTCTCTTGCAATGATTCTGTACGACAAATTAATGAAAGATTGCATTATTATTTATTTCGAACAGTTTACCAAAAAAATATCCTATGCTTTGCCAAGGAGAAAATTTTGATAATATAATTTGAATAAATGTCATGGACAAAAACAGAAAATACAATAAAATTGTATAACACTCCCCCCTGTCAAATACGTAAATGAAATCACAAAAAAGCACTGGTAAGCAATTAAGTTATACAATACTATTTTAATTATGTTATTTTATTATTAATTTTATGTGCTACAATTTCAGATTTGTAAACTTCGTTAAATTTATTTTAATTTTTGTCTTTAATTTTTATCTTCTACTGCACTTAACTGCACAAGTAATTTGTATTATTTATCTCATTCTTGTTTGTTGTATAACTTGTTGATAGTGTATACTGTAAGCTGCAAGTCTATTCCAGGATTTAGATTCCTTGTCTACTTGTTTCATTTGAACACTGATGATTTCATATGCTTAGTTACTTTTTTAATTGCTTCTAGGTACCCTTGTGCATGTGATATTTTTTTTTAATTTGGTTAAGTGTAAGAGAAGGCATTATAGCCTTAACTTTGCCAAAAAAAAATTGAAGACGAGATAAAATAAATAAATCACAGATTTCTCTCGAGTATATACCGATAAGTAGAGTCTAGCCTGTCTTAAAATAACAGCGCGGATTTTGCATGTCTCCACTTGTTTGTCACTGGCTCGCAGTTGTCAGAGGATTTCCTTACGTTCGTCATTTATTTATTACCACATTTTATTTTGGCGAAGTTAAGACGTGAAGCGTTGTCTTGCACTAAACCAATAACACAATATTGCTGATAGCTACATAAAGCAATGCACTGGATTGATGTCTTTAAGGCCATGCTGTCTTGTTTATACTTTTATTTTCAGTGATATTAATGTTTTACTCCTAAACGAGAGCAGGTATCAAAAATCTGCTTGGCAGTTTTGTTTAAAATCGCCTTCTCCATGTTGGCTAATATCTTCAAGATAGTAAATACTATGGTTTTAGCTATAGGCGGTTCAGAATAAAGTGAGCACTCAAAAAAGCCCTGACAGAGTTCTATTTTCAGCTAATTTGTATCGTTCCGCACGTAACTGCTAACAACGGGAAATGTATAACCTCTCTGGACACGTCAATTGATGTTTGCGCGTGTGAGACAAATTGCGAAGCCAGTACGAATCTACTCAGTTCGATTTTTAAAAGTTTATTACTTATATCAAATACAATTATGTCGTTTTTGGTTGTTTTTGTTTCAGTATGGTTGTATTTAAATAGGAGAATACATGGAACTATATTGCGTAATTTCGCTGCCAACCATACAAGAAATAAGGCAACTAGAGCTAATGGTGAATTATACGCAGTGACGGTTAGTAACAATTTTCAAAGGTAAAATTTTTAGTGCTCGCTTTATCCCGAATGACCTATAATTATGTAACCAACAAAATTCTGGCTAAACGAAATTGTAGGTAATTTGTCTGTCTGTTCTTATTCATACATTCTGTGTCATTGGCACTCAAAATAATTAAAATTCTGCGTATGGTTAGTGTTGGATAATTTGTCTCTCGGTTTTCTTAGTCTGTAAAAAAAAATTTTTTTTTTCTGAAGTTAGGTGAAGGTTCATGCCTCATCGTTGTCGAAATTCATCTGGGATTATATTTTTGTTGTTAGTTTGATCATTACGCAATGCAGAGTATTTTAGCCAGCAAAACTTTTGTAACAGACGTATACCCACAAACCCATACGTTCTTATATAGTAAGGGTATCAGAAATGTTGTTGCCACTAAAACATCTATACGGTGAGGAGCGTTGTAGAAATTTTTTTTTACACGATAAAACTTTTAACAAGTAAAACTTAAATTAAAAACAAACAAAAAAAAAGACTGTAAGTTGGTGATAAGTTGAGCATCCTGCAAATTCTAGATGATATTGCATATCAAGGTGACCATATTACTGTAATATCACCGAAGTCACAGGATACTACGTTTATAATATATCAGACCAGTTAAAATTACATCCCTTCAAGAACTAGAAAACAGCTGATGATTTTCAAACGCACTGAAAAAAATACTTATTAGTAGCTACAAAATATTTTGTTAAAATGGACATTACCAAATTTTTTGTAGTGACCACAAAAAATTTTTGCTGTCCCCAATAAAGTTTTGCAATGACTACAAAAAATTTTGTAACCACTACATTTTGTAGTCACCACAAAATAGTTTTTTCTGTGCGCCTGAACATAATACCTTCGAACATTCTCGATGAAGTCGCCTTTCAAACAAAAATAAAACTGCATCAAAATCTGTTCATCCGTTTAGAAGTCGTAAGACAGATAACACAGATACGCAGATAAACGTTAAACTTACAACACCCCTCTGTTTATGTCGGGGGTTAAAAAGAAAATTTGGCGACACCAAAAGAATTGCTTTTTTTTTTTTTTTTTTTTTTTTTTTTTTTTTTTTTTTTTTTTTTTTTTTTTTTTTTTTTTTTTTTTTTTTTTTTTTTTTTTTTTTTTTTTTTTTTTTTGCTGCTATACGATATTGCTTCGACGGAAGATGAACAGCCTTTAAAGTTTTCTGGTATAAATTAATAGTTTTATATGCGTAATGACTTCCGTTTGAAATATTATTTGCTAATTAAAATCGCAATTTTCTAACGAATCAAAAAGTGCGTAATGATTCATGTCTTACGTAACGGTCAATTTTAATATCGCACTGATAGCGCTCCCCGCCAGTTATCAGCGGATCGCTCTTTAATACGGCTCATCTTTGACCTAGAACATCTAACAAATTGTGGCTGCGTGGTTTTTGACCCTGCAACTTCAACTCCCAACTTATCGCCGGACGTGGCTTCAATTTCGACATGTTTTGTCAGTAAACTTGAAATGGTGTGACAGGTTCGCCAGATACAGTCCTAAAGGTCTGGTAAACACATTTCCCAGTGATGTCAGTTGGTGAGCGATGAAAACACGAGATAGTGAATTGTTACCAAGTGACCACATCTTCAAATGTATTTTCACAGTATTCTGTTCCAAAGCCTCTTGTTGCTATGAAATATTTTACACGACTAGTAAGGTTAATTCTACTACAAGTTAGAAAGATTATTGTTAAAATTTTGTCACAGGGACAATTTCTGCCGCTTGGAGCGTTGGTATCGGTAGGAGTTGTAAACTGACCAATCACAAAGCTTTCCTGAATTTTAAGTTACATTAAGTTGCTGATTCAAAATGTTAAATTCCTTTAACTTTAACATTAAATTAAATTACCTCTGTTATTTCCAAGCCTATTTAAATTTAATGTATCAACGGTTATGTATTTTATCTGTTCCCATAACAGTAGCAGTGAAACTAGCAGCAGAAATCTTCCCTGTGCCAAACTCTTCCATTAGTAAACACATTTTCTATCTAACCTGCTATAGAATTAACCTTAACGCCTAGTTATTATCCTTTGTTGATAAACATTTAAAACAAAGAGAAACCACGTACCAGATATTCACGCGATTTTTACATTTGAAAATAATGAGACAAAATAATTAAAATTACAAATAACGTAATTTTTGGTTCCTTATGAAAATACATCATTAAATAAAATGTTACTTGGCCATTAAAAAAGCTACATTATGTTGCCAAGCAAGTAAAGTGTAGTTCTTTTATAATAAATACACTTTGACTTGCATTTTTGGGACTATTCGGACCGAGGCAGTCTCCTAGTCTAGGCTAGGGGAGGGTTCATGGAAGGAAACTGGCCATAAAAATGTGAATGAGTAGTCCATGATATTTCGTTTAGTAAAATATAATTTTACTGTTATTTAAAAAATCTACAATAAATTAGTTACATTAGTTCTATGAGCTGAAAAAATACAGCTTTTCGAATTGAATCAAAACTTAAAATTGTATTCATCACAACACATTTGATTTACTCATATATTATGTAAACCCAGTGTTACAAATACTATCAGAAGGAAATATAGTTAAACTCAAGGCCATACAATGCTAATTTTTAGTAAAAGGTTTTTGTAAAGTACATACGAGAGTAATTTACGGAAAATGTATTTCACTATCCAAAACATTTTGTAAGTTTACTGACATATTTGTGGAAATGTTATTACATTTTTCAGAAATTAATTCCGTACTGACTTGTAAAAAAATTATCACAGTAAAATAATCAGTTTTCGTACATTTCTCCGTTATTTGAAAAAAAAAAAAAAATATCGAGCCTTAAAGTTTAGTTTTATACTTTCATCCATGAAAACAAAAGGATTCCGTAAAAAACATTTATGGCCATTATTTTCTATTACACCGGTCATATGCTTAATTTCCTAGTAAAATAAGGTTTTTGTTTTACTTGATTTGATCAAACAATGGAAATTATATAACTGAGAAAATAAGACGACATTTAAATAAGCTTATTCGAAGATATGTAGGCAATTTCTTTATGACACTTTTTCGAATTAAGTTCAAGAAATTTTTGAACAGTGTTTTAGAATTTTTGTCACGGATTTCTTTTACCATAAGCGAATCCAAATATTTTTATGTGTATATTGTATATCGATATACTGTACATGTAAAAGGTTTTTGTAGAATAGTCATTTGGGTTTATTGAAATACAGTTTGATATTACCGTATATCAAGAAAAAATTTTTCGTGAAATTATTGTGTTACGGAATTATAATCAATGAAAATATAATTGGAAGATGTTGTCCAGCGTAAACACTTTTTCGAAGAGCGACAGGTTTTCTTGAGATCTTTGTTTACAGAGCGTCTTACTTAAACAACCTGTTTTTGCAGAGCGACGATATCAAACACAGAGTTTATCTCAAGTATAATTATCTTGTGGTAGCGACAAATAAGTCTTGAGTGCTAAGCATACAGGTCTCAAGATGAGAAAAAAATCAGTTTATCCTTCACTTGTTTTTAGCACAAGTCCAGTCCAGGGTAAACATCAGGTATAGCTACTCATGCTAGATTTCCGCAAAAAATTGGCAGAAATGCAATAATTAACACATTTTACCTAAAATATAACTTACCTTATTTCACCTAACCTAACGTAACATAACATATTCTTACCTTGAAGGTTAGGTTAGGTGAGGTAAGTTTGTTTATATTTTAAGTTACGTGTTAAATATTGTATTTTTGCGGGATTTTTGTATGAGTAGCTAAACATGTATTTACCCATTCTATAAACTCTATGTAATTATGTAGAAGAGTGCATTTTTAACTTTTCAAGGAAATGTTTTGGGCATACGCCAATGCATAAATTCGTAGAGTGGGCATCTAAAAAAAAAAAAAAAATGAATCTATTTTTTGTTGCAAATTACATGTGGAAAAACTTAATAAATAAAACAAAATCCATAAAGAATTAACTGTGTTGGAAAGTCAGAAAAAATTGCTTTCAAAACAAATAACAAGATGTAAAAAAATGTTTCGTTTCTTTCTTTGTTTCGAAACTCCGAAGAAAACATAATGAGGATGAACCTGCGGTGTTGCACTGGCCATTTGAATTGTCAACTCCAATTACTAACATATCCAGACCACTTCTCCATCTAAGCTTTCAGTCGCAAATCTTAATCACCTTGGATAATTACAAGCCATATTTCCGTTTTCACAAACTTTAGACGATACTGTTTTCTAAGGCCATGATCTTTCATTTATTTCAAACAATTGCAAATAATTCTAATATTTTTTAACCGAATGCTTCGAAAAAATTTGAGACTGTGTACAGCCATACGATACACAATTTTGCAAGAGCGTTATTTAAATAACGTACCGTTTGCTAGCAAAAAAATATTTTGCTTCATTTTGGCTTATTTTGACAAAATATATGTGATAATTCAGGGGCAAAAATCTGAAAATCAGTTTGGTGTATTACAACAGAAAAATTCAGATACGAACAATGATCCTATAAGTGTTAAAACGTTAAGAATTTATATATATATATATATATATATATATATATATATATATATATTAATTTGCGTTAAAATTTTTTTTCGGAACCACTGCGAAACTAAGAGCGAGGCCTTTGTGCCACGATTATTAGTTTGTACTGTTTTTGTTATAATTATTACTTTAAATTTAAACAAGAGCAGATTTAAAAATCTGTCAGGCAGTTTTGTTTAAAATTGGTTTTGACACGATAGCTAATTTTTTTCAAAACAAGAAATTAAACGGTTTCGACTAAAACGTAAATTAACCAGAACTTCGTTAATTACATAATTATCTAAAACCGTTGTATATGCTGACTTGAAAAAAAATCAGCCAAAACGGAGAAGACGATTTTAAACCAATATGCCAGACATATTTTTGATATCTGATCTCGTTTTGACGTAAAAAATTAATTTCGCTAAAAATAGTATAAAGTAAAGAGCATTGCCTTAAGGCGGCTGCCTGTGGAAGGGCGTGTTTGTGCTTCTGTGTATGTGGCGATAAGCGATGAGGCGCTACGAGAGACGCCAGCCGGCACGTGTATTGTGATATCGCCTCTATGGCCAAAGTCATAAACGTGCGCGCAGTGTTCCCGCCGTAATATATTTTCTGTGGTACTTTAAGCGGTGATCCTGTATTTTTATAGAACCCGTCACTTTAGCAAAGTACAATGTACTTGTAGACTTCAATTTCGGACGAATCCGTTGTGTATATATATATATATATATATATATATATATATATATATATATATATATATATATATATATATATATATATATATATATATATACATATATATATATATATTGAGGAACAACTGTCTATAAAAACAGAATTTAGCTAAGTTTGAGGGCTTTAGGGAGAACAAGATGCTAAATTTTATTCATAAATTTTCTGCAATTACGTATGTTAAAAAATATTTTTGGTAAATGTGGCAATGTTGAGGCATATAAGCTATTTATGACGAATTTTAGAGAACATTTCATCTTGACTTGTAATCATTCTTGAAAGTTAACCTATAATTCCCTTGCAATGATTCTGCATGACAATTTACTGAAACATTCCATTATTACTTATGACAAACAGTCTATCAAGAATTTTTCCTATGTTTTGTCAAAAAGAAAATTTGTATAGGTCTACTATAACTAGAAAAAATGTTATCGCTTGAAAAATTAAAAATAAAGAAAATTATATGACATCCCCCACCTTAAAAAATAATACTTTCAATCTGCGGGTGGGACTGTATAAGGGATAGTCACAAGTAGTATTCAGATGGTGTGGTACATAAATAAGCGCTGAATTCTTCAGATGAGATCTACGATTTTTGAAAGTCAATGTAGAAAAACTACAAAACAGCAATCCTTGATCATTATATTTGCCAACTTCATGAGCAAATATTTACCCAGAATGATATATTTGCTAAGCGGGATCCCTTAATCGAGAAAAAATGTTGCTCGGAAAGTTGGCTAAAACTATTGTCTAAGATTGTTGTTTTTTTATTTTTACAAATTGCCTTCGAGAAACCTACTCTTTAAGTGCGTTTTTTTTTTCGTATTTAAACACTGAGAACGCACTTTTACTGATATCTCAGGGAAAATAAAACGTAACTCCGAAAACACTGCGCGCAATTCGAGCGCCAGCCAGGCGGCCGCCTTAAGAATTTATGTACAAAATCCAGAAACGTATTTCCTCAGACATAACAGCTTCCTCTTGGTAGTCAGAAGTCGCTTGCTCGTGTTTCGAATATTCGTATGCCACTACATAATTATAATTTCCGCTGATTTATTTATTAACCTATCAGATTCTTTATTTTTCAGTTACAAAGACAGCTTTCTGTCACGACTTTGGTCTGGCGTCTTACGTAATCATCGTCTCTCAGTACATGTTGTCATTTCTACGTTCATGTCTTTCATGTAGCAGTCCGCCTTATGGCTTTCTTCAGACCAGATCATGAACCTCTTATTTATTGAAGTAGTAAGCACATGCACCCTGTTACTTAATAAACAATCCTGCAGTGTTATGAATGAACAGCGTCAATTGCTATGTATAAACCAAGTATGCTTCAACTTTTTACCAGTTATACAAAAAGTATTTTAGTCCTGTATAGTGCTGCCATAAACATTGACTTTATAGGACGGAAATATTTTTTGTAAGACTGCTTCAATCTGGAAAAATTTTAGCTCGTCTTATTGATACCTTTTAACCGACACATAGTCCAGTTTGTTTACGGCCATAACGACACTGTTAAGCGTGATAGTCACAATCTAAAATTTTTGTATTTTGTATCATAAATTTTGTTCCGGCTAAATACATGGAACTTTAAAAGACATTTCTAACAACAATTCGTTCTGTAACAGCAGTATCGACAAAAATATATTTACGGTGTCTAAAATTCTACCAGTATTCCGTAGTTAGGTTAACGTTCCAAAAATGTACCCAGAAGAAACGTTATGATACAAAATACAAGAATTCAATGTGGTGACTATAATTTACTCTTAAGATATTCCTCCTCGTTATAGCCTAGTTACTAAAACCATTTAGATTTACATTTACATAACCTTAGGTTTGGTTTGCTTAATTCCTCGCATTTGTTTCAAAACAGTATCCTGCCCTAAATCATATTTGTATGAATCCTGCAATGTATTTAAAATAACTGTTATTATTATTATTTTTTTGTTCTTGAGATTTAAATGATTTTTATATAACCGGAACTTAATTTTATCGTTGTTGTTTCCTCTTTGTTAGTTGAACTCATTGGGTGTTTTTGTTGCCGTTTATAAGTATTTTGTTTGTTGAAGTAAAATTTGTTGGGTTTCAATTTTTTTTAAGTAAACTTTTTTTGCACATTCTCCGTACCTGACAACAAGAAATCTTGAAGTTTTATATTACCCTAGATTTACTGGTCCGGTTTTCGTTTGGTTTGCCTGATCTTTGTTATTTGTTTTTTATTATTATTACTATTCGTCGGGCAATATACGCCTCTGCATGGTCAATTATCGTGTTATCAGCTTGAGCTTTATGCTAATTGCCCCTCGACCCCGGCTAACACTGTAACATGACTGCAAGTTCCGTCGGGGCTTTTTTTGCTACATCTGGACGTTGGTTGCGAGAACTTACGTTATCACACAAGCCACGCTTGGCAACAGTGTAACTTGCTGCGTTGCCGTCGTTCAACCCGTGTTATTTAATATAGTAGAGTATCCCTACATCTTTTAATCTCAAAAATGAAAGTAAGTCTTGGTGTAATACCCATAAATCTGTAAGCAGGTAAATTCTTCTGCTGACTGTTGCCAAATATAGCGGTACTATATTGCACTATAATCAAAACAACTCCTTTTTATACCTTAAAACCAACATATACAAACATAAAATAGATTCACAAACCTTTCTCGGGCGTCAGTTCAGGTATTTTTGTATGCCATTTAAAATTTCTATAACGATCCACCGTCTTCATGGGAGAGCTGGCAACACTGGTTACCGCCTCCGTTTGAATTATTTAAAATATTTTGAAGATGTTCAGCTAAAATAACAGTTTGCTGTAAAATTAATAATGTACAGTATTCTGTAGAAATAAAAAAGTGCTTGTTGCATGTAAAGTGTTTACATGTAACATAAACAATAACTAATACTCTTGCATATACATATACTGCTTCCTTGTAAATTGTAGCAGCAAACAAGTTAAGACTTAAATTTAAAAATTTAAAAAATACCGACTCACAGGATACCAAAATTCAAATCGATCAGACCAGTAAAATTGCTATTATTCGCCTTAAAAAAAACTTATGATCTTTAAACGCCTGAACAGATTTTCTTCAATCACAGCTAAGAACCATCTTCATCACGCCAGCTTTCAAACAAAAAAAAAACGCGTCAAAATAGGTCCATATGTTTAGGAGCTACTATGCCACAAACGTACACACAGATACACAGACACGTCAAACTTATAACACCCTTCACTTTGTATAAGGGGTTAACACACCTTAATGATGATATTTTTGTAGAAGTATGCTTAACACAACAATATATTTTTAACTGTTTGTTATTCTGTGAAACTAAATGACCATAATCTGGCAAGCACTATCGCATAAAGTCTTGTAATATTACATCACATCAGCGCTTATATAAATGACAATACTTGCGATAGTACTATGGTTATCAAATCGCAAGTCACTTTGAAGAATAATCTGTTTTAAATGTTACCAACCTTAGTGAGATGTAGTTTATTATGTTACTTAGAAAGCAAAGAAAAAAAATGGATTATGACAAGGCTTATGAAAAAAGTTCTTCGGTTGCATAGTTCACATCAGTAAACCACATAGACTGATTTATCAAAAAAGCGTTAAAGTAACTTAACACAGTTTTTTCTCTGAGCAGATAATCTCATAATTTATCGAAGGACGTTTATATTATTCGCAAGGAAATTATATGTATACGTATTTTATTTACTTCATGTATTTTTGTTTAAAACGTTTTTAAATTGAACACAACTTTAAAGCTGCGAATTAACACGGTCGCCTATTTAAAGCATTTTCCCGCAACTGAGGGTCGCAAGTGATAAGGTTGACACAGGTACGCTCGTCAATTGTCTTATCGCCTCAACGCACCTGTCCGATATTCGTCTGAACGTGGATTGTAAGGATATTTAATACCTTCCAGCTCATTTATTATATTTTTGTGGAATTCTGGTGAAAAACAAGAAACACCAAAAGGCGTACAATTTCCGCAAAGTAAAAATCATTTTGGTAGCATAATTAATCTAAGTAAACAGTCAAATTCACGATTTTAACTTTTTTGTGTAGACGTTATAAGAAAAACTAAACAACTTTTGGACCTGAAACTATGGTAAATAACGAAATGTTACGTTCTATAGTTTAAAAGACAAAATTGGCTATTTCAGTAAACGAAAATTCAATGAAATTAAACCCACGCATATTTTTCCATATCTTAAATAGATTTTGACACTTATAAAAAGAAAACAATTAACATTTCATTTAGAAATCGTAGACATATCTCCGAATAGCCGATGGTGCAGAAATTTTACCATAAAATGTAATCTACGTGATTTAGTTTTTGGCAGTTTTCCTTTGGAAAAATTGTACACCTTGTAGCGTTTAGTGAATGACAAAGATTCCAGAAAAATATAAAATAACGTACTGAAAGGTACCGAAAGCCCTTGAAAGGTGAAATTATATTTTTATTAGGTGCAACTATGCAGCTAAATCCAACGCAATTCTCTATCATAGTATTGATTATAACCAGTTGTTATATTCTTAGCTATTTTTCATCCTAAAGGAGGTCTTATAAATAGTATTATTTATATAAAACGTGCTGTTATTAAAGCCACAGGTCCCTATTTATGGTATTTTAGTTAGTTCAATTTTTTAAATCCCTATAGTGAACAAATTTCGCAAAACCTTGACATAGAAATATTGGAAACGTATTGTACTATGTAACCTAATTTGTTCAAAAAGTAAGTTATTAGAATTTTGGTAAATTATTGACTTTCAGAAATTTTCATTAAGTCAATAATTAGCCAAAGTTATAGAACTTGATGTTTTGAAAATAAATTCGGCTTTGTAATACAAATAATTTCCAACATTTATATGTAATGGTTTTGTGATATCTGCTCCCTTTCAGGATTTAAAAATTTTTATCGCATAAATAGTATATATATATATATATATATATATATATATATATATATATATATATATATATATATAT
>PNEQ01066200.1:10584-21838 GCA_003012365.1 Medauroidea extradentata | reverse complement strand
CAGAATCAGTACCTTGGTCTTCCTGTTTCTGGTCTTCTTCACACGTTTGGGTGGAGAATCTGGGATGTTCTTGGGCTGTTCTTCATCCTCCTCCAAGTCGCTGAGGGCTACAAAGCTGTTTCTGCAAGGTACAGGCTCCGACAACTGTGGACAAACTAAGGGCGGGAATGAATCTCTACACACATTTTTGTTTTTTTTTATTTTTGGATACAAGACTGAAATGGCTTTCAGATACTGAGGGGGGCAGCATTTTTGATGCTGAACAGATCTCTTCAAGGATTTCTCGGTTTTCATTAGTTACCTCAACCAGTTTTGTGGCCAACTTAGAATTCTCTGTTTTGCAAGACATTATTTCACTTTCTTTTTGTGCGACTTCGTTTTGCAGTTGGGCCACCTTTTGTTCCAAAGCCTTTAGCTGCTCGCCAAAGTGCACATACTTTACTTCCTCTATGGCGGGTACCTTGGAGTAAAATAGCGTACCATACTGTTGAATAAAACTTGATCCTCTATAATTAGTTGTGAAGTCTCCTAGTCAATATCAGTGGAGTTTGAGCATTCCATGCCTTCAGTAACGAGTTTTAATACAGATGCCTTTTCAGACGATCATAGGATACCATCCAACTCTGCCAACTTATACTGGAAAAATTCGTGTATTTAAAATGGAGGACAAGTCAGATTATCTGCCTGCTTCATAAGGCCCTGGCACAATTGGCGTTGGTGTTGGTGGTTGGTGTTGGTGACACTTTAAGTACAGGAAAGCATATGTGACATGGCACAACAGGCTGTAGACGGTAGGCGGTTGATGGTTGATGTTGGTGGTTGGTGTTGGTGCGAGTTCAAAATATGGAACTTTTTACCACCAACCGGCCAATCAGAGAGTGTGTTGCTGTGTACTGCTACTGACCAATCAGGAAGTGTGTTGTAGATACCACCACAAAGCATAACAACACATGTTTTGAAAAAAAAAAAAAAACAATACAAAACGATGGCTGAAAAGACTGGTATTGACATAGGATTATTAATTTGTGCGGTATGTCAGAGACCACTCGTCTTTAACACAAAACACACGATATACAAAAATAAATCCCTAAAAGCAAAAACATGGAAATAAATTGCCGACATTGTAGGAACAACTGGTAAGTTCAAACAGTGGTAGACTGTTTCAATCACATGTGAACATTCGCAGATGTAAACATTCCCAAACATAAACAATATACCATTTTACATATTTACTGCCACCTGGTGGCTTGTTCACTAAACAGTAAACTCGCTCTTGCTTACAGTCTATTGTGCCTTGGGATGTGTCGCACACCAACCACCGACACCAACCATCAACACCAACCACCAACACCAACGCCAATTGTGCCAGGGCCTTATAAGCTACAATCGGACAAAATAGAACGCTTCTGTCAGCATGTACAACCTTCTTCCGATATGTAGTGCCATTGACTTTGAAGAGGTCTGAAAGGGTCAAAGCAGAGTTTTTCTGTACGGTTGCATGAAACATTTTAACAAGTTTTCCAGATGATTCCTGAAGAACAAGCCACTCTTTCACAATGTTGATTACCTCATCTGAGCTGCACTTCTGTACTTCAAGGAGCGATACCTGAATTTCTTTGGTTGCCCAGTATTTTATGGCGACGTTGGAGACACTTGAGCTGAAAGATATAGAGTTTATCAAATTGAACGACTGCATAACCTTGCGAAGTGCATCTTCGTCAGAGTTATTTCTCTCTCCCAACCAGTTTCCGATAAACCTTGTCCATACGTAGCGAATGTTTGCCGAGTAATGTCTCCTCCCAAGTGAAACAATACAGCCCAGTGCTGAACCATGGATACGTCTTGAATTATTTAGACTAAATCACCGGCTCCCTTGTTGATGCCGACAACCCATTCCTGTGCATGGTCTGGATCAACTTGAGAGAATTTTTGCGGGGAATGTAGCCCTGCGAAGTCTCTGTTCAAGATTTCTTCATCATCTTCAGCTGGCAATTAATTCGTGTCAGAGGTGTACGCTGTGAGAGATCTAAAATAATTTCCATGGTTATATTTTATGATGAACGGAAGCATTTCTGTCAGCTCCTCGATGTGTGTCCTACTGCCATGTCGGATTCCCCTCGTGAACATAAGTAGTTTTTGGACCATGCCTATGTAGGACTCCCAAAACTCAAAATTTGGGCTTTATTTTTACTTCTCTTCTACAAACCCAGACAATAATTTATTGTAAGTTTTCTTCGCTTTGAAGGAAACATTTAAATTGTCGATATTCTACCATTGTGCATATGAACTCTGCAGGATTTACGCCATGCTCTTCATAGAAAGAGATAGTCTGAGAAGCTAAAATCTTCTAAATAGCTTGAAGCATAATCTTGTGAGCCCGCATCCCTTTTCCGTAAGCCTTGCCATCTGGAACTTTGGAAATTCTGCCTTTACCTGTTAGTCCACTTTCTAGCCACAGTTAGCTGTGATGGGGTTTCCAGTAACCTTGAGTGAGTTCACAGCTGTGGAAGGCCGTCCATCCTTAGAATAACTCAACTTTGTACCTCTTCCGAACACCACTTCAGTTCCAACAGCTAGGAATACAAGGGCTTTTTTTTTTTGTGAGATATTCCGAAAGCCACATCTAGTAGTCGAAATTCCTGGACACATAGCAGCAGGTTTTCCACATCTCCAGGCTTACTGACACAAGACCAATCTGCTTCAACTGCATTTGCGAAATGAGGCTCCAGTCTCTCCTTTGGAATTTTTGGAGTAATCAAGTCATTCAGCACGTCAGGGACATTTAATATTGACATAAAACGGAGCTTCACGGTGCGCAAGATTTCATATGTACGTGCAGAATTCTTTCCTGGTATTGTTGTCATGTGGAGTTCACCTTGCATACATGCAGCATTCTTTCCCGATATTGTTCACACGTGGAGTTAAACTCGCATATGCACATCATGTATACTCTAGTAAACACTTTTTTTTTTTGCTGTCCATTATTTTTTATTTATGATGGCCTGCCCTTCTCAGTGAATACCAAAGTACATTCGCTAATTTTTAATACCATCATGTTCTTCTCAGGAACGTGGTGTTTTTCATTTCAAATACTGTTACTGGTGTGAACAAACACCATTGCAAGAGGCTGTTAGTAGGTCACTGAAATTTCACAACAAAATAATTATGTCATCAAGAACATATAGGCTAATATTTTCATCGATTTATGTTTAATCTTTGTATTTGTTGGGAACAGTTTCTGTTCAACTTATTTTGTTAGGTTTAAATTGTGGGTATTCTGCAAAACATCTACATGAACTCACAGTGGCATTAAGTCCAAAATAATGGTTATGTTCGTCATACATGCCCACTTCTCAAACCACTCAAAAGATCTGTGTGAATATTATTACTTCAAATATTATTTTCACTATTGAATTTTTCCTCCCTGTCAGTCTAAAGGTTAATGCATACTAAAAATTATGACAAGTCATTTTTGCGGCATACATGTTGTAAAGAAATATCGTCTGTCTCGTAAGTAACATATATTATTCACATATGCTTACAATCTGAAGATCATACCATAGTTAATAACTATTATGATGCATAAACAATTTAAAATCTGCATTTTAAAACAAGTAATAGTTGAGATCAAGACCTTAGAATATTTGCGTGTAATGTTTGCCACATAATTAAAATATACCTGTATCACACAAATCATGACACTCAAAACACAATTGTTTCATAACTAACAATATAACTTTTTTTTTAAATTTGAGACAATCAGTGATACAAATAGGTATATTTTTTGTAAGCGATTATACAGAAATGGGTCTCATTGGAACATATATTCCTTGCGTCATTTTATTGCAAACTTTCCATAGTCTTGAACCTTAAATATATTCATCTGATGCAGTTGACAGTTGACATGGCGCGCGGGCGTACAGCCCCGCTGTCACACCCTCGAAACTGCAGTGTAGTGCAAGGTACAGTGCAGTGCGACCAGACACCCAGGCAGGGTAAAGCAGAGCAGTGCAGTGCAGTGCAGTGTTGTCAGAGTAACCAGGTTCAGTGTGGCATGGCCATCAACCTGATAGATGCATACTAACCACGTGCGAGCGTAGTAGTTTTTCAGTGTATAAATTGTGTGATTTGTAAAAGGGGAAATGGTTCAAATGGTTTATGTAGTAAATAAGTGAATGTCTAGATTTCGTTAACCCAAGGTGCATCCTTAACACATAATTATTCATGTCACCATGTATTCACAACTGCACAATTAGACAATTACAAAGACACAGGTAAATTTGCATAAAGACATATTCTTCAATTTAAGTAAACAAAGACTTCAGCAGCTACAACAAATTGTGAAGCTCATTGTTTGATGTAAGCAAATTTATCACACGAGACTTGGTGTGAACGTGAGGTCTGTCCCCCTGCTTGTCACCATTGTCTCCGCAGTAAGAGCTTGGTGGGCGTAGGATGTGCACGCGTGTCGCTTCCAGGGGGTCTTCAACATTTTGTCTTAACCACGTTACTGCAATAGTCATCTCGTAACACCGGAACCTTTGCATACTTTCACCCCCGCGATTGCCATCCACTCCTGTCTACTTGCGGCCCCCGGAGTGTCTTCCCTTTAAATGTTCATGTGAAGCAATACTTTCTTCAACAGCATGTGGGCTACTGACCAGCCTTAGGGTCAGGCTCACTTCAGTACATCCATTCGTGTATAGTGCTTTCAGTATAAATACGAGTCTCACCAGATCACGTGTGTATCATTACGCTCAAGTAAATTTCAGGAGCGCCAGCATTCTGTGGAGCAACCCACGCATATACCGTATTTTTGAGTACTTTGTATTGTGAAAGTGTATATTTGCTTGTACATCGAGGCATGGAGGAGGCTTAACACCCTCCCCAGCGTAACTCACGTATTACTTCATATCGGCCTTTGTGTGAGGAGGCAGCCACACAGTCGTCGACCAGTACCCTGACAGCACCAAGAGTCCTGTGTCCACCCGGCCAACATAGCAGTATTGATGGACTGGCGCCCTTTCACCACCAAACAATCATCTCTAGGAAATGTGTCCCTAGATCGCATAGTAAATTTAGTCACGAACAACCACGTGTCGGGAAATATACCAGTGTTGGATCCCCCGACACACTGCCCCCTCCTCACACCCGTATTGGCCACATCAGATGTTTTTGAACAGCAATAGTATTTCTTGTGTAGAATATGCAATGGTGTGTTTCAAACAAATGACAGCAGAAGTCATAAGATTGTCTTCCAATGTGGAACAACTTGTTAGGCTGCTGCTGGTATCGCCTAGCTCGTCGTACATAGCAAAAAGAAGTTTCAACTCTCTCAGGCAGTTGAAAACATATATGTATTCTTCAATGTTTCACAAGAGATTAAATCATGTTGCCCTGTGCTACGTTCACAATGATATTTTTTATATTCAGTTGATATTAGAAAAATTACACAAATATTTGTGTCCAGGTCTGCATAAAGGAAAATGACATTTGGATCTCTTCCATCATAATCTAATATGTTATTTATGGCAAAATGTTTCTTTCGTGTATTATTCAATACTCAATCACTAACACATAACTTGAAATTTAAATCAATGTGCGTGATGCACCTTGCCATTAAATTTATATTTTAAAAGTACAATTTTATACTTGGATGACATTTAAAAAAAATAATTTTACTATAAATATGTGTTACAGAAATTTGCATAAAATTGTTCTTTGAAACTGGCTAGATTTTAAAAGATTAAAATTTCCTACCATTGTATACAAAATATTTTGGTGCAGTAACTCTTTAAATAGCAGCATGTCCAAAATTGTCGAGTGGAGGACTCCCGCACACCTCTTTATTACTTAGATTATATGTAGCTATACTTTCTCTACCAATTATGTCCCCCCTCCCAAAAGAACAGATGCTTACAACACTCCTGGTATAATGTAAGATTGTGTATAAGCGAGAATATAGTGTAAGTGTTTGTGTTATGTGTCGTGTGTTGATAGAGGCAGGGGTGCGTACACGGAGAGGAACTGGCCTACTTGTTTGGAGCGCCTCTTGTGGGTGGCTTCTGTCACTTCTCTCGCAATTATACCAAGGCTGAAGTTCTGCTGTCTGAGGTCGTCATGACGTATTGGAGCAACTTTGCCTGGACAGGGTGAGTGTTCTACTGCCACTATCGCATACAACTAAAAACACTGCAAGTGACTTTTTTATCATGTTGGTATTGTTTACTCTAATCGCCAATGCTTATAGAAAAATGTGTTAACCACTAATAATTTTAGAAAATGTGGTATTTATTTTTCTTCCCTATTTTGTGAGATATAGGAAGCTGTCCATGTACCCGAGCATTACAAATAATAATGAATAATTTAATTTTTAGGCATTTTTTAAAAACTTATACTACTATCCTGAATGATTTTGTTGATGCATATACGATGTTCTTAGTTGTATAGATGTATTGATCTAGATATCCCATTCGATCTTGGTAGCTTACACCCTTCCCATCCCCTCGCTAACTAAGCAGGCCTCCGTACTTCCTCTTCGAATATTTCCTACATGTCGCTGTTCACAATCAACTAACTTATCTAACTTCACATCACTGTACGCTATCAACTGAATTAATTGACTCGACAAGCCTCTACACAGGGATAAAGGGTAGTATCTAGGAACAGAAGACTGCCAACGTCATTTGGGTCTGCAGCTATTTTGGATGATGCCACGGCCGCCATATTGGAATCAAACGACCTTGATGTCAAAGACACCAAATACCTAAATTTTTCAAAATTTTTGTAATAAAAAACTAAAATTTTCCAAAAATTTAACATATTAAACAATTTCTGTACCTCTGTGGTCGTGGTCAACATGTAGACAATTGACAACTGAAATTGTAAACAAGATAGTGAATGTAAGTTGTACACGAATTGGCGAATTTTATAATATTTGTAAATTATTGTTGATTTTTTAAAATTTTTTATTTTCCCATTTTGAACAATAGTATCTTTGTGACAAGGTCAATGTGATTAGAATCCAAAATGGCGGCCATGACATCATCCAAGATGGCAACCGACCCGAGTATACCCTAACACTGTCGACAATCTTTGGATTCTAGATAATATTTCTGATCCCATTGTACTAGACCCATCAATATGATTACTCCTACTTTATTTTATAATTTTAATTTATTAAACTAACTAGGCGAGTCACTATACCTCGTTTGTAATCTAAGTAAACTAACTCGATATTTCAAGATACACAGTAAACTTTTCGCAGTCACATAACCATACAGTCATAAAGAGCTGTAATTCACATATCACTTTCCTTCCTAAAATATGTTTTACTTTTACAAGAATGTACTCATATGCCAAATTTCCTTTCTCAAAATTTGGTTCCAGTTCCACATTTCTGTCTCATATAATCCTTTCAACTAGTGATTATTATTATTAGTACTTGCAAAATAAATCTACCTTTATTTTTTTTCTCTTGCAACAAACTACAATGCATTTCTGTTCATAAAACTGAGAGTTTTTTTTTAATTCAGTCTTCACCATTTGTGATGATGAACAAAATTATATTTTCTTACTTTCGTGATAACAAACAATACTGATTGCTTACAGTACGCATGTAGAGTATTATATCAACTTGCTGAGTTGACACCCTTTAACATTTTCTCTACTGTTACAGTACAAATAAAATTACTTGTACTTTAAGAAGATTCCAAGCTTCATTTTCAAATCCAAGCAGAATTGCAATCAAATTCGTAGTAATTCTACTCTCTGAGAAAAAGTAATTCCGGCTAACAGTTGAGACCAGATGTACAACTTAAGCCATTCAATATTCAAGCTCTTTATTTTCTTGACAATTATGTGCGGAGTTCCGAAGTTTTATCATCATTAATGACTATATTCCTTTATCCCATAAAGTTGTTTGATTTTCCCAGAATGTGCGATAAGATCTTTAGTTGCCTTACCTCAGCCTCGTGTGTCTTACATTCAGTAACAGTTAACTTATGGTTGTTACCATTATCGCACAGGGAGAGATGGGTAAACGACTTGCATTTATATGATAGGCTGACTTTAAGATAGTCAATCGAACGCGGCCGTCGAATATACATAATCTACTTGTCTATGTTTACAGAGCTAATAGAACACTTGCTAGTCAGTGCTGTCGTCATGATATGCTGTTTCTTATCGTTGGTTGACTCTCCACCAACACCCTCACGTCACTTCATGTCGTCTTTAAACAGTCCAGAAGTGGCAGTCTCTACCTCAGTAGAGATAGTGTTCTCACCATGAAACATTGTTTTTTATCGTCTGTCGACCCTGCACCAACCTCCTCACGTCACTTCATTTCTTCTTTAAATAGTTAATAAGTAGATATGGCTAACTATGCTCATATTTAATCAAGGCCGAGGTTACACGGGACACAGAAGTTGTTCACTTAAAACATGTTTAATGCATGGTTACACTGAGTCTGAAGTAGTTCAGACAGTCGTTACTTCCTATTCAAACGGAACAGGTTGTAAAAGTACATCAGATCGACATCTCTTCTATTCTGTGCTGTGTTTGGCTCGTAAACATCAGTCAACTAATTCGGAAGATGACTGACAAAACAGTGAGACTTGTAACAGCAGCATAAATAAAATGAGTAAGTGAATTATTAAAGTGTTTTGTAGGTGACTTACAAGTATAAGTATTTGCATGATTAAATATGCATAACCTCAAAACATAAATAAAGCAACAATGTGTAAATAAATTGTTGTGACAGAACTATCTACTGTCGTGTAACCACACGAACTTGTTTACTTCGGCTACTATTCATCTGAACATGTTTAAATATGGCCGCCAGAAACTGTTTAAGTAAACAGCTTTGAAGTTCCACGTAACCACGGCCTAAGTAACACTAACCAGCAACACTTTTACCAAATCAATAAATAAATCAACACATAGAATACTTAAAATATATACTTAGAACACAGAATATATAGAAGATTTCATGGTGACTCATAAAAATCATTTATGTGAAATGTTTGTGTTTAAATTCTGAACCTTCACTGCCCCTAAAAGTCAGGCAACCTACACACACGGTACAGTGACTTATTTAACAGAAAAAATGTTTCATTCGTTAATTATCCTTTCTTACAGCACTGACATTCACAGTAATAAAGTACCATAAAGTGAAGTTACTTTGCACTTCCATGGTTTTTTTTTGCACCACCAGTTTAATTTCGTTCCACGAAAAAATTCCAAATACTCTTTGCTCCAAAATGTTGTTTTTGTTATTAAAACTATGAATTGTAAAATATTAAGAAATTTGAGTGTCTGGAAACTTTTACTTACAGCAAAAATATGTGGAACAAAGAAACCCCAAAATTTGACAAAGTACATTTCAACAATCAGCTAGGTTACCATGAGTACTCACTTGTTTAGTTGAAACGCGTATGTTTGAATAAATAATGTAAGGAAAGTGCAGTACGTGTGTTTTTGTCATGATTTATAGCGGCAGGCGGGCAGGCGGCTGTCTGATGATATCATTATTGTCATGTTGCAGGACCACAAATGAGCCTCAGGAGGCGGAATCTCGGCTCACCAGGCCACGTCTCAAGACACAGGAGTGGCCACCCTACGAGGCCGTCCACAAGAAGTACATCAGCCTAGGTTTGTATACGACCCTCATAACAACCAAACTTGTTAGCTCCTCATTACTTGAGCATTTTTATTATTTCATTCCTTGCAAGTAATCACAATCGGCAGCATGCTTTTAGCCTATTCGAGCGAATATTTTTAAATGGCATAATAATGTAACATTCTCTGTATGACCTTACTTAAAATGCTATGTTTACGTTCAGCACTATGATGTACAACAAGAGAAGCATGAGCTGCACAGTTATGCACATCGAAAATAACAGGTGAGAGAGTGAAGGATGTACTGTATCCATATTACAGACCTGAAGCCCCGTGTCAAGTCACACTACAGGGCACACAGACTCTCTTTCTGGCTGAACCTGGTGCCTGACCTACACCGACCTGGCGGTGATGAGGTGCCGCCCTCGCATCACCTGCTGGACCAGCGTGAGCCACCCAGGTCACCAACACCAGCTGTTGTTATACCCACACCTGCCACTCCCTCACCCACTCTGACCAACCACATTCCAGCCTCAGTCACTGCCTCCACACCACCAGTCCTTCACAAACCAGAGGATGGCTTCGCCGCCTACTCTACAGCCCTCAGCCTCACAGTCGCCATCGGCTGCTCTCTGCTCGTTCTAAATGTGCTGGTGTTCGCCGGCGTGTACTATCGCCGCGACAAGCCAGTACGACCCCACAGGCCTGGTGATGGTGCCGCCAGCCCGCCTCTGCCAGCAGACAAGAATGGACGCATTCCCAACAGTGTAGTTGCTGCCGCAGACCTTGTACGTCATGCTGCCGCCCGTCTGCAAGAACCACCAGTAGCACAGCGACACCTCTACCCTCTAGCCGAGTACCCACCGCCGCAACGCGAGGAGAGCCGGCCCTCGTCAGATGCACCTAACAGAGATGACAATGAGAGGACTGGTCTGTAGACACAGCGATACCACAAAACACTAACTGAATACCTGTCGACACTACGCAAGGAGGAATATCCTCGTTAGAGGCGGCGAACAGTGATGACACTGAGAGGACTGGTCTGTAGACTCAGCGACACCTCTAACCACTATCTGAATATCTGCCGACACTGTGTGAGGACGGTCCACGTGAGAGGCGGCGAACAGTGGTGACACTCTGAAGACTGGTTTGTAGACTCAGCGACACCTCTAACCAATCTCTGAATATTTGTCGACACTGTGCAGGAACGATTCACATAAGAGGCTGCGAAAAGTCACGACACTCAGAGGATTTGTCTGTAGACACTGCGACACCTCTAATTACTACCTGAATATCTGTCGAAACTGCGCGAAGAGGACGACCCTCGTGAGAGGCAGAGTATAGTAACTACACTGAGAGGACTGGTCTGCAGACTCAGCGACAACTCTATCCACTACACGAGTTCCCTCCACCATGCGAGGAGGACGACCCTCGTGAGGGGCTGGGTATAGTAACTACACTGAGAGGACTGGTCTGCAGACTCAGCGACAACTCTATCCACTACATGAGTTCCCTCCACCATGCGAGGACGACGACCCTCGTGAGGGGCAGAGTATAGTAACTACACTGAGAGGACTGGTCTGCAGACTCAGCGACAACTCTATCCACTACATGAGTTCCCTCCACCATGCGAGGA
>PNEQ01066200.1:0-10484 GCA_003012365.1 Medauroidea extradentata | reverse complement strand
AGTCATGAAAAACACAAGATTTCGAAAATCGCGAAATATGTGCCAGGCGCAAGCTTGCAAACGTGACTCCAGATGCTATTTTTATACAGGCTCAGTACTATTTCGGGAAAACGGAAAGTTTTTGTAATGCATTTACTGGAATAGTTTGTGCGCACAGCTCAACTAATATTCCTATCTCTGCTTTCCAGAATGAAACTTTGTAAAATCGTTGCTAATTGTTTATCAATGTTAACATCCGATTATTCGCCAAAAAAATCTACTAGACTCTGTAATGGTGCAGGAAGAAATTTCGAGTGTTATCATGTGCGGAGTTAGGTTTAGGCTGAATAGATTGTGAAGTAACATCTGTGATAGTGTTTTATTAAAAGAAATTCAGAATGAATGTTTATAATTTTTCTGTTAAAGCCTACTTTTCCATTAATGTACACTTTTTCTCTTTCAGTGAATACAGTCTGCATTTACTATGTTATTTAGCATGCAAATTTTTGCCATCCTCAACTTTCATTACAGTTTTACATTGTGTTGTTAATTTAAATTCAGTAACACATCAGTAAACAGAAGGACTAGTATGTAAAGAGTACCGTCAATTGGGGTGATTAGAAACACTGGGGTGAAAAGTAACACAATTTTAAAGATAAATTTTCGGTATTAATTTTGTTTTAAAAATTCTGTTCTTAGGTAAGTAAGTTAAAACAGTTTACAAACAGTAGTTTTATAGTAATTATAATTTTTTGAAGCAAAAGTTGTCAGCTAGGAATTTATTTCTAATTTTGTTTATTTTCATCGCAGTGTTTCTGTTAACCCTATTTTACGGTACTGTTACAAATATATACTGTTATAAATTACTTTGAGGATATTTTTACCAAGACTTTGCTTGATATTTCTTGTCCCTCAGTGTTTTTTTTTAGCTTAGATCTTTGAATTACCAGGCAAGTTATTAGGAAGTGTTTCAAGGGAAACTATAGTGACAGACAGGAAGTTAACCATGCCAAACTACAGGGGTTACACAAAAGTATATGAAAATTCTTGAACTTACATTACCATAACTAAAGTTATGTAGTATATCTGTTGGCTTATAAAACTGCTAGTAATACCTACAGAACTGACAAATAGAGGTATTGTAAAAAATGTTGTGCTATTTTTCCTGCAAAACATAGGCAAGTAGTGCTACATAGAATATGGACATGAAAATAGCACAAGTATAGTTCTCTCTTTATAGCTATCACGTGAATAATAGGATTGTGGCCGATACAACACTTCATCCTACTGCAAAGAAAACCAGCAATGGACACTGTGAGCTGTGTCATCTTGGTAAATTGTGTCACTATTGGTTTGCATCAAATGGACCTGGTTGTTGAAAGTGATACAACTTTGCAGTTTAATGATGAATTCAACACAACACCATCACATGATTGACCTTGCTCTGATCCACCTCTGCAAAGTTTCATGCTTGGTAGAAACTTTTTGGATGGAATTCTCCAGATGTAACTCGGACAGATGTAGGAAACCCTGTCAATCAAGACTCAGACGAGCAAATGACAATGTTCCATTCTTCTACAGACTGGGTTTTATAACGTCAGCTCAATTTTCTCATCTTAGTGGCATTTTATTTGCAATGATAGGCGGTATAGATGGAACATTGTGCCAGTGTACTTTGGTGGAAAATTAATTAATGAAAAGGAAGCAATAAAACGTAAACCCAAGTGTATAGGATTGCCGAAATAAATACTCAAAATAGCCACGCATAACAGCAACAAAGTGGCAAAATAAACAAACTAATAGGGCAACAAAACATTCAAAATAAAAACGATATAAACAAATTAACGTTTGAGGAAAACTACGCCATAAGCACACCGCACAAAGAATTAAAAATAAAAATGTTAGGTGACGTGAAATAAAAAATTAACATTACTATGATACCTTGAAAATAGTTACAAGTTAATAATTAAAAAGTTATAAATAATGCGAGTTTGATTTTTCGTTTGTTAACTTATAATAGTTATTTTAATTACCATTTTAAAGTTTTCTTTTCAAATTGAAACAAGCAGTACATCATCATTGAAATATGTTAATAGGCATGTAGGCCTATACAAATAGATTAAATGATTTATTTAATTAATTAAGTTATGTAGTAAGGATAAAATTAATAAAAGGGGTACCCAGCACAAGATTTACTTACAAAAGTTAAAATACAAAATTTTAAATCATTAAGAAAATTACATTATTTCCAAACAATTCAACATAAAAAAATTAATATAGTATTTGTTTTTAATAAAACCAATTGTCAGGGTCATTATGTGAATCTTCTAAAAGTCTGTAAAGCTTATTTAAGCAAAATTTTAATTATTAATTTCATTTTAAAAAAGTAAATAAGGTACAACATCCAGATGGACCTTTAGCTGACGATTAACAAAAGTCAGATCAATCTTGGAATAAAATAATGCTGTCAAGAGATGGATTCGCCGATGGCAAAAGGTAACACCATGCAAGCTGAGACGGCAATGGTGTGCAACCCATTAATACTACGTGGGCCACGTTGGAAACGAGAAATGTGTGAAAAACGTAGCATCCATCACTTGGACCTTCACTGTAGCACAGTGAGCACAAAGAATTAAAAAAAACAGTTTAAAAGGCAAAACAGTCGCAGATGAAAGAAAATAAACAGACTTGTACTAACTTTGAGGGATTGAAGAAGTCTTCACATCACAAAATATATAAAAAAAAAAAAAACAGTTCCACGATAACTACAATACTACGTTGGTTGAACGAAGCTAAATAATTCCATAATTGGCTTAGGTTCCGAAGAACATCACCCACAAACGCGCACCACAGAGGTACATCATGACTCGATCACTGCAATACAAAGAGTGCCGGAACACAGCAAAGAAGATGGACAAGATGGGGAGAAGGGGGAACAATGCAGCAGAAGACCCTTAAAAAGTCGCCACTAGATGGCAAAGGCAGCTTGAAATGTAGCAAACATATACAAGAGGGACAAAGACAGTGAATATCACATGGGCTGAGCCCACAGAGTGCCATGAAATCACATTATAGAACATGCAGTGTACATTCGCCTTGACAGCAGACACGCGCACTGCAGCAAGCAACAGACAAAAGAAAATACAAAAACTTTGGTTGAATGTAATTGTAGCCGAGCACATCCGGCTAAAAAAAAACACGTTACTGCAGCCCGAAGTAGCTCTACTCGTAACTAACGCGTAAAGGAAATATCAACTTCAATGAGGAGTGAAATGAACTGAAATATCCACAATAAATAAAGTTTCTGAATAACACCAAATTACCATGAGTAAAATCTAAAAACATAAGTTAAGAACTTGAGCCTAAATTTTGAAAAATACAAACAAAACATTTTAATATTTATTTTATTTAAGATGTGACATATATAATATGGCACAACATTTCCAGATACACACTGATTATGGAATTCCCTTTGTACCCCTTGTTCCCTTGCAGCCATAGTCTTCCTTACTTTTCGACCCAATCCTATACAATATTCGTCTGGCTCGATCTCTCAACAAAAGTTTCCATTAATGCTGGTATTCATCAGATACAGTTTTTTTCAGTTATCGTGTGTGCAGTCGTAGTGTGCTACGATGGAAGGTTACATTGAACCTAGAATGATCTGCGGCATGGATGATTATGTGGAAGTTTTACCAGACTGCTAGCCAATTACGTGGAAGGTTTTATAATTGATTGTGTGTAATATTTCATGGAGGGTTACAAGCTGGACATTTCAGCCATCCAAAGGGAAGTTAAGCAAAGTTAGGTTAAATTTGTGTATAAAAGTCTGTAAAAAAAGTTTTTAGAAGAAATACTAAAATAATATATATATATATATAGGCTATATTTAACATTAATGTTTTCTTTATAGATTTACTGTGGTATTGTTTGTTATGAGTTTTTCTCCTTGTTACTATCTTCCAATAAATACATCTGCGGTATTTAAAAGTAACAACATTTTCAGCAAAGTGCTAGTATGTACGTATGTTGCAACAAGTATATTGTGACAGGTTATTCTAGAGAGACACCAATAACTGCCAGGAAGCTTGCTCCTATTCCTAGGTCTCGTGTAAGCGTTCATCGTATCTTGTAGCCCTTGTACCATCAAATGTGGATAATTTGACTTCTGGGGTAACATTTACAGACTCAAAATATTTAATTTGATGTAATTTGGTGAAGAAATGGAAAACTTTATCATATTGGATCAAACATAAGGGTTTCAATACTTAACTATTTGTATTTATTTCTTCATTAAAAGGTCCCGGAAGAAATATATTCAGTCGGTCAGTGTTAACCCCTGCAGTCAAAGTATCCACATTTGACGATACAGAACATTGTGCCATGGCACATTAAGTTTATATTATTGTGCCACAAGAAACACCAGAAAATCGGCTTCCTTGGTCACGGTACGGAAGTACCAGCCATACGGATGCCAACAATTTACCTGTGTTCTATTTATTTTAACACTGACATGATTTCCTGAGAAATGCACACAACACTGTCTCAACAACTGAAAAACCTGCACTGTATTACAGAACTTGTAAATATGGTGGTTCTAGGTATTTGTGGAATTGCTACCTATTATGATTGAGAATAAAATCGTTTCCATCTTGACGTGCAACAGCCTGCACGTATTTATCTTGTAGCCCGTCGTGTGCACCATGCCGCCTACAACAGCAGCCATCAGCTGGTTATCGGACACCACCCGATGTGCCAGTATTGGATACAAATGTGGGAACACACCCGGCCACGTGGGCACACGAGGTAGCGGCGTCCAGACGCCGCCCCCGCGACGCCGGGTGCCACCAGTGTGTGCGTTGGCCCCAAAGAACTGCCATTAAATGGTAGGAATGTGCCCCCTTGACTAGAAGCGACCCAAATTAACGTTCAAGTTAAACACTTCGTAATAGCACTCCCGTGCTTGCTCCGTCGATGGGAGTTACGCCATTTAGCAGGCAGTAATATACAAAGGCCAGGGGTAATTGTGTTCCATGTGTACTGTGTCTCTTTTAAGCCTTTTCGTATTTAACCTTAAACCCAGTAATACACCCCTGCGCCTCGCGGCAGGTTGGACTCGCCCGCGCAGCCAACTTCACCACCCAAATATCTGCACGTGTTCTCCCCCAAACATTTTCATGTTTTAGTTAATCAGTAATTACCAGTGTTGTGTTATAATTATTACTATTCAATTAACGTAAAAATTCAGTGTCTAATTCTTTAAGTGTCTTGTGGTTCAAAATTTCACGTAACTTTAATTTACGTAAGCTCTGTATAAACTAGCCCGTTATTCAAATTTGGGACTCTAATCCTCAAGCTGTGTTGTTATGAGTGTTTTGGGCCTTTGCCCTTGTATAATTTAGTGATTTTGTGTTTTTCGGCGAGTGCTTCCCGCGCTTTGGCGGCACGACGTCATGCACGTGGGAAGGACTCGCCAGTTGGCATTACGCGGCGGACCGGGACGGTCGACGTGCTCGTCACTCCGGGCTCTTCAAGACTTTGTGTTAATCAGTAGTGTATCAATAGTCATATTTTCATCTGGAACATTTTATTTAACTTTGCTGGCCTGGAGGTGTACCGTTCACCCCTGCAACTCGTCGCCCAGGGGCGTGACTTAAATTCTATTTTTCGCCAGCGCGGTGAATTTTCACTTTGCAGCATCGCCCACTGGCCGGGCTCAGGGCCGGATCCGCATATTGCGCCACCAGTGTGTGTATTATTGGAGCATGGTGCTTTTCTAATAAATACGTTTCCAACTACAGGTTCGTATTTATTGCATGCCGCTTCACGGCCATCAGGGCGCGGGACCCTTCAACCCGCATTCCAGTGCTATACCTACAGTGTGTTTTATGTGTGTACTTTTCTACCTTAGTGCTACGGGCATGGGGAACGCCATAAGATTCCCCTGCGTAAGTAACTTAGCGACGTAGAGTGGGGAGTGTTCTTGCAACGCCACGGCCGTCGGCCACGTGGCCGTGAAACCTAGAGTCTCTGCTCTCATGAGTGCCCTTTCTCTCTTAACGGGCTGGCGCACCGGGCAAACAACACCTAATCACGATCCCCTGCTCACGTCAATCTACTGTATTTGACCATCCTAGAAGTAAGTATTGTTACAGGGTGCTATTGAACAGAAGTACTGGAGAAGTGCTGTAATTTTCGTTCTTTTTGTGTATACTTACGAGATACATGAAGGAAATGGCTTCATTATTAAACTGTTGCATTTACACATTGGTATAATACCATACAATAAATTGTGGATTTAAAAAATTAATTAAAAAAGTAGCATGAAGAAAATGTGATTTCTTATCTGATTAGTATTGCCACAAAATTAAACCCAAATATGACTAAAATTATAAAAAAGTATAATACAAGAATGAAATTATTTAGGGCGAATAACCATGAACAAAACAATATGGTTCAACAAATACTTTGCCAAACTACTTAAACCCAGCTAGTTGCCTGATTATTCTTATTTAATAGCAAAGGTCTGTTTTTTTTTTTTTTTTTTTCATTTTATTTCTTTATTTTTTTTTAATTTGTAATGAATTCATATTAATATAATAGTAATTTTAATGTAATAATGTTTAATTTACAATAATTTAATTTTAATTTAGTAATAATTTTAATCTGTTATTTTATAAAATAAAAAAAATTTAAAAACAAACCTTCGACCAACAAGAATAGGAATCCCCTGATTGGCCGAAACCATAGCCTATAATAAGTTGCCTGCTCTGTTTGGCCTTGCCTTCGGCCAATCAGGAGTGAACCCCTGTGATTGATAGAGCCAGCTGACCCATGGGCTCACTATACATTGAGTTGGCCTTTCCAGAAAATCAACTCTGAAGATGTCTGCTGCAATGCGAGGCGAAACATCGGTATCCTCTATCATTACTACTCAGCTCAACCTCGAAAGCCAAGAAATTAATATCATAGTTTGGTATTACTTGTGTATATTGCTTTAGGCTTTCCTTACTGTTTATTAGCAGAAAACAATATACGCGAATGACCATATGACGTAGAAAACAAGGAAAAAGAAGAATTGGCAAATTATCCATACACATTAGTATTTCAACCACCTATCTGAGTTCACAAAACCGACTCTTCATGTTGCCATCAGCATATTTGTAGGAGATAGAGCATAACCCAGTGATTATTGTAACTCTTCTAACATAAGATAGATAATGTGATGAATTGGTATTCCTACGTATAGTTTCATGGAGTGGACAGATATGATAAGAGACTACCATTGACTTATGCTCATAACAATTAAATGAAATGAAGATGTAACATCCATTTTATGACAATTTCGAACATACAGAGTGTTTTCCAGTAAGTCGTACTAAACCTATAAGAGAATTTAGTGTCAAGAACCATTAATTTGAATTCGCTGATCGTCCCTTATGTTCTGTGCCAATGAACATCAGTCAAATTTCTTCTGAAAAGGCACATAGTGGACAAGCATTTACTGCGAGAAATGTGTACTGCTAGTTTCAGTGTACTACGCATATGTCTGATGTGACTGTCGTGTATGTATCACCATTTGACTGAGCCAATGAACTTCCAAGAGTGATTTGAAAACAGTGAAAACATGTCAAATAATCCTTGTCCATTCATATAGCTACGTGACTGCAAGATAAAAGACTTGTTTTGAGTGATCTATGTAGAACTGAAGCTGTCGTACTTCACAACAAATGCAGGAAATGGATAATAAGTTTGCTATTCCAGTGACATATCGGACATTTAACATATTAGCATGAAAGACATGTGAACACCGATTAAATTCTCAGTATATTTTTTGCACTAATGAAATACAACTAGCCCTAAACAAGTGCAGTAATACATTCCGATTCGTCTCGGTAATGATTAACAAAGGAACTAATACCATCTTTGCCAGCATCCCAAAACTTACTTTACCTTTAGCTATTTGTGGTTAGGTAATAAAGTCAACACTTTTGAAGTCTAACTTTGACAAGAATCACAGCTTATTTATGCATACAATCAAACATTAACATTGGTTGTCTTACTCCTAGCATAGTTGGCAGCGAACTACGGAACATATGTTGTACGTGGTCGTCACAGAGTTTGTCTGAGTGTGATTCGAAGAGTTAGGATGGGCACCAGCTGGCCAATTACGGTTATTCTCGGACCAGCACGAGACTCTTGAAACATCAGGGTTGGGGTCGACCACCAGGGCTGTACCCTGTGTGCTGCTGACTGGCGAGTTCTGTCGATATTTGTTATTGGAACCTATTATGAGCTGGTCCATGCCGCAACACCTATTTATAGTAGTTATAACTGGGCTGTCAGTCGCCGAGTACACCACACGTACAGCTTCGGTATTGCACAGGATATGGGTAGCATGAATGCTACAGGTAGGGAGAGTGGAGTGGGCTCCTACCTCCAAGAAAAAGCATGCACCAGGAGGGAGGAATTAGCCACTACCACTGGGATGGAGCGAACACCAGGAGCAACATGTGGGCCGCTACCTCCAAGAATGAGCGCGCACCAGTAAGGAGGAATGGGCTGCTACCTCCAAGGAGCGAGCACCAGGAAGGAAGAGTAGGCCACTACCGGTACCTTTTAGAAGAAGCGAGCACCAGGAGGAAGATGTGGGCCGCTACTTCCAAGAAGGAGCGAGGACCAAGAAGAAGGAAGGTGTTGTAGGAATTAAACTCTAGAGAAAAGTTCCAGTTATTTATTCCCCACCAGGAGAGGTGGGGTAGAATTTGTTGACATTATCTACTCACATATTATATTGTCGAGTCTATACAGTTCATATGGGTGTAGTTCCTTTGAAACAATTAAACATTGTACAGTGGTTCATTACAAGTAGTAAATTAGCATTAAATTAATTTAAGTATATACAGGAAATATGATTATATAATTTACAAACACATGTTACAAAAATAGCAAATGAGAAAAATGTTTATTTTTATTTATACAGTCCGCAACCTATTGAAGGTACCAGAAAAAGAAGACACTTACAGATGTCAGCTCACTTATGTTTGCAATCAGTGCCAAGTTCACCATTTCAACAAAAAGCATTTAGTTCATAATTTCACCATGATAAACCAAGAGCTACATTTGTGAATAACGTTATTCGATCATTGTACATTGTGCTGTAAAATAAATGGTTACTTTATTACACCCAGAAGTATTAGAACCTTTACACTCAGAAGTATTAGAATCTTATGTATATCAATATATTTGCCAAATCATCTAATGTAATATAGTTAATAGAATAGTATATTGGTAAGTGTACTGTAACATTATACTTATCATGTACAATTTAGCAATCAATGACACAAATAGTGCAGGCATATTTTTAGTTCAGAAGAGAGTTAATTTTTTAAAGTTGTTGTTTATAATTTTATGTTTGCACTCCTAAATCAGGAAATGGTTTCTGAGTTCGCAGTTTTCCGTATGAGGCAAATACATCTAGCCCATGTCAACTATTTTCTTTACCTGTCTTGGGACATAGAACCCAAGAGCGAGTAGCCACTTTGGTTGACGTAAATCTCCACACAGAGTCCTTGTTCAGGAGTGCTTGTAGTGTAGGCACGCCATGCGTGCGACTCAACAAGTGTAACCACAACATTACTTTCCTCTAGATGCTACTATCTAGTAGTCTTTACCACATAGATGCACGTCGAGAAAGTACCTTCCATTTTTTCTTATTCATGAATTTTTTCTCTAACTTTTATTTTGGGGTACAATTTTTAATTGGAATATATATTTTCAACAAGTTGAACAGTTAGAGTAATATTCACATTGCAGATATATCTATGTGGCCATACAGTCAATGTACAAGCTACAAAGTTATTGCAAAATAGAGGGATTTGAATAATTATTTCACTTATGCTGACAGTAAGGCCGGCAGACCCTTACTCAACATGAATACTCTTCCCACTCAAGTAAGAGAACACCCCACATTTGATGTCGATTACTTGCTTGTCTTCATGATCAATGGTTTGTGTTTGTTTCATGTCCAAGGATCGCTAGTTTTCTTGGTTGATAAACGTTGTCATCCTCCCGCCTGTTAAGTGGATTCTACATATCTAGGAGTTCTGAAACAATACATCAAATGAAAGTTCATTGGACGTGGGTGAGCGAGTATGTGAGAATGTCCTACCCAGCCCGCGAACTAGAAAAGATGAACCTCTCATATCTTCACACCTCTGTCATTGGTGTGTGAACATCTTCCTACACAATCCATGAACTCAAGGTGGTGATCCTCTCATATCTTCCCAGATCTGTCATTGGTGTATATTAATATCATTCACTGGAGACGAGAATTACTTAACGAAAAGACACAATCACTGAGACAACATGTCCTCTTTACTTCCATACACATTACATCCTTTCTTTTCTCTTTTTCTTTTCTTACTCTTAACTACAAAATCTGTCAATAATACCAACTTAAGAATACTGACTAGTGCTATTAACACAAACGTTTGATTGTATCT
>PNEQ01066199.1:0-15119 GCA_003012365.1 Medauroidea extradentata | reverse complement strand
TCCAACAGCTCAAGAGCGAGGCGCGGCAGGAACCCCAACCCCTGAGCGAACGCAAACAACGGTTGCTGAGGGAGTTGTTCTAACATACCAGGTGAGTGAAGTATAACCTGACCCAAGTAAAGAAGCGCTCCGCCCCCTTCTGCACGACCCGAGCGTGGCTCCCCTCAGCTCACTCACTGAGGCACGCCTCGGGCCGGAAGAAAACACCCCCGCGATCTCCGAGGGACACAGCCCGTCTTAGCCGGCGACGGCTTCCTCTCACATCCTCCCTCAGAGGCGACAAACCGAAACCGCAGAAGGGCTGCGTCGAGTCAATAGATGAGTGTTACATTGGTTTAGTTGTTTAATATGTAGACGTACAATTTATTTATAGTTAAGAAAATTAAAAATCAGTGACACATTAAAAATTTTTAAATATAGGTTGACGCAGCCTTTAAAGGTGCTAGTATATATTTTACGCTCGGCCCCACATTTTGTAAATACAAAAGTTAGGTCTACCTTTTTTTTTGCCCAAGGTGTCACCTAAATCCTTATTGTGAGCCGTGTTGCCGTAAAAACGTAATATTCAAAGGTTAAAAGTATTTATATTTACCGTTTTGTATGTATATATTCACGCCCACCATAACAATGTAAACAAACAAATGGACGCTATGCAAACAACGCCAGGCGGCAATTTATAGTCTTTGAAAAGAGTAAATATGTATCATAATTGTTTGTAAACGTAATATTATTAATTTTGACTGTTTGTTTTATGTTTTATTTACATTTTTACGGCCCCGCGGGAAAGTTTTAATTCATGAACGTAATTTTTGGCCGAGTAGTGGGAAATTGTGCGTGTTGGAGTGGCGCTCCTGCTAGCCAGCATACAGCCTCCTCTACAGCGGCGGCCATTTTTACCACCCGCTAACGGAATTTTCAGCCACCCTTCAGGGTATATAAGGCGAGCGTTCGCCTAGCAAAGTCAGTCGGTCTAGGACTCGGATCTCCTCCCTGAGCAAACCTAACCGACCACCACTCCCTCATAGCGGGTTGCTGCCTGGTAAGGAAGCCGAAGCCTGCTCTCTCAACTTTCCAAACTATCCAAATACCTACCTGTGGGTTGCTGCCTGGTAAGGAAGCCGAAGCCCCGACCACCTATCCTTATAGTGGGTTGCTGCCTGGTAAGGAAGCCGAAGCCTGCTCTCCCCGCCTTCACCTACCTACCTTATTATTACCTCTTTACCTACCTTTGGGTTGCTGCCTGGTAAGGAAGCCGAAGCCCCAACCACCTGTCCCATCTATTCCATTACCTACTAAATTGCTCAAGGAGATACCTATTCCTAGCCACGCGATCAGTGTAAGGAATGCGCCCTATCGTGGGGAGTTGACGCCACGTGGCACATCTCTAGTTTCCACCGGAAGTGGATATATCTGTGACAATTTCCGAGGATCCAGATTAGAAAGACCACGCTGTCGGTGTAGAAATTTTATAAACCAGTGTAGAAATTGTATGAACCCGTGTAATAAATGTATGAACCAATGTATTTACCGATATTGTACAGTCAGTGTAAAGTGAACTTGTATTTTGCGAAATAATAACGCCATTCAATTTATTTATTTGTTTCATTTGTGTATAAGAGTAACTCATGTCTGAGAACGACCTCTTAATATTAGATATTTCAGAGAGGAAACGCCGCCTTCTGCGAAAATTATTCTAGGTGAGTGGTTTTACACCTAAACCCCCTCTATAGTTAAAGTGAGAGTTTGCGCACCAAGCTTCAAGGATTGTATCGTGCTTCCTCAGCAGGGAACCTCTCCACTCAGGACGCCTGCAATCTTACTACCCCTTCAGGGAACCTCTCATGCTCTGCCTTGTTACACATACCTCCCTGAAGGTTACCAAAGACTCCCTTACAAGCAAAGTGTGACAAAATGGAAGATTTTATTTAGAAACTCAGTCATATCTATGTGATAACTGTGTTTAGTTACGACAAAAAAGTTAAGTTGATCATGGTGGCGACATAATGATGAACATTACTGGCTATCGGCTTCAGTACTTTTAGTTCAGCATAAATAGTGTGTGTATTTTGTTTTTAAATGCTTGGTAAGTTACAAAGTTGTAAAAAAATGTTTTTTTTTTTTTTACGAAGCATGTGTTTATATCTAAATATGTTATTTTCGTGTGTGACGTGTTGTAGCGGGCTTGCAATTGTGGAATGGCTATTGCGGTTCACTACTGTGGTGGTATATACAGCCACGTTAAACTTTATATTATTTTTTTCTTCGTGTGCTGGTCAGCAATGAGCATCTTCTTCTCAGGGGTCTTAAGTCGATCCGTGAAAACAACTAGAAAGTAATGAACTTAGTCCAAGATTTCACACTTTTTTAACTAAACGCTTTATTCTTTTTTATTTTCTTATCACAGCTTCACTATTTAAAATCAAATGAAAAACAAATCAGCGGGCGACACGCTACCTTAGAACACTCCCCGGATACCAATATTTCATTTGGCTTGTAATCCAGAAAAACTCCACTCCTGTCAGGACACGCGCCCTACACCATCTTAGCGGTCCCGCAGCCAATCTCTCTCTGCCGTCCAAACCGCCTTCCTCCCCTGTTTACGATCACGTTTCTGAGGAATGTTCTAGAAGGTTCCAGCATGATCTCATATGAACATCTATTTTGTCTTAATTCAACTGCAAAGGATATAAAAGAAATTTTTTTACATAGAAAAATTCAGTAATTTACTCTGATTACCACAGTATAGCATACTTCCCAGTTTAACAATTAAAAAAAGATTAAAATAAATATAAAACTAAATTTGCGCAGAAGCACCAGGAAGTTAAAGATTCGTACACTCCATGTCCTTCACCACTTTCTTGGAACTTGCTGTCTTTGTCCTCCCCCACCCAGCTTCTCCCATGCGCCGGCCAGGCGGCCCGCTAATCCTTGCTCACTCCTCAAAAAGGAGAGGGCTGATTTCACTAAATATATAACTTTTAAATGCTTGCATTTACCGTCAAACACCCAGAGAGCAAAGTGGTTTGAAATTAAGTTCTGATCCAAATGAGTCCAAACAAGACTATGGTCCGATAAAATTCACTGTTAGTTCAAATTCCTGGACTTAGCCTCTTACAGTAGGGTTCTTGTGTTACACCAAGCAATGTAATTGGCTCGGGCTCCAAACTCTGAATCTCAGGTAGACCTCTCATGACTACCGCTACATGTCCCCTAGCATGACCAGTGGTAATGTCCTAGCAGGTACCCTGTTATCTTAGTTTGACAGTTTACTTAGCTTAGCAGAAAAGTTTCCAGCAGCTTATCTCAAATGGTATACAGGGCCAGGCACACCTTCAAATGTCACCAATAGCCTGGAACTAGAGACTAAGAAAGAGAAACTATCTTTATATTGTGCTAGGTTGGCATTTCGTATCACACTACACAATAACTATCATTAGTATAATGATAATGTAATATCTTTTTACGCATTGTGACGTACACTGATATGAGTGAGCACAAATAATGTAAAGCAAAAGCAATAATTTTATTTGAACAAGAAAATTACAAGTATTAAGCAAACATAGTAAAAGATAACAGACATTGACAGGCCGTACAAGGCTAAGTATGTTTAGCAAGCAGCCTACAAATGGGTAGGCAAAAATTTCAAGTAATAAATTGGCATACAAGATTAACAAACGAATCTCAATAAACCTCTGCACATGAAGCACACGAAGGCATTTAAAAATTCAAAGCATGTGCATAAACAAGCGTAAAGAACGAGTTAGTAAGCTCTACAGCATTTATAGCCCAACGGCAGACAATTACAAAAGCGCTACTCGAATATTCAGACGTGCATACCAACAAGCAAAAAAGAGCTAATAAGCTCTACAAATTTCATTCAGACGCAAGTATCAATAAACAAAACATAACTAATAAGCTCTACAAATTTCGAAGCCCAAATGGCATACAATTACAGTAGTGCTTGAGTCTTTGATAAACAACCATTGAAACGGACGACTATTCGTGGCACATAGATGTTAAAAATGACAGATAAATTATTAAAACAAATACTATAAAAATTTGTGAAAACCAAGGTAAAAACTCTAAAATATTGTATGAGTGAAGTACAAAGAATCGGGTGGCACACCCGACAGAACTAAACATTTAGTTAAACATGGTACTACGTAAAAATGCGCTTGAAGGACACTGGTTCGTATAACTATATATTTAAGATACATTCATAATGCCACAATGAGGGCTAATTTTTTACCTATACTAGTCTGAGTTGTCCTAAATCAATACATTCGCTCCACACTCAAACTCTGAGTACAAAGGGGCACTATCAGCGGTGCATTAACACTTTTACATACAAATGAAAGGCAAATATACCAAACAATTTAAATTTCTCTCTAGCAATCAGTAGAGTGCATGACCAAAATAAGCTGATTCCTATCTGTGCCAGTTTCAACGTCTAAGATGTTTAAGCATACAAGAGTAATTACGATGCTACCACATGCCACAAACAGGTGACAGAATATGTTGCAAATTATGAAAAGATCATTAGAAGGAAAATACAAGGCACAGGGCAGATATATTTCCGGTGTGTGCACTCCAAAGGAAAAATACTGGCGAAAATCTTTAACTGTAGCACAAGGCCTCATAAAATTCAAACAGGCAAACGGAAAAAGCGTGCCATTTTACGGCAAGCAACAACATCTCAACCCGAAGCAGTTAAAATATTGGAGGGAATTTGTAAGGATGTTCCGAACAATTTTGAAAAGAGCTAAAAGTTATAGATTATAAATTACGCAACATGATAGTGCCACCACTAACTGTCCGTAAGGGGTTAAGCACGTTGTGAGGGGGCTCTCTTACTGCTGCTGCGATATTGTTGTTTTGTGAGGAATGATGTTGGAGGTTATGATGTCGTAGTTGATGTTCCAGTTGGAGGCGACAACTTTGCAAATTAGACTTTGCTTTGTTTTTTATTTACATGCCCGGGTAGCCTGAGGTGTTTACCTAAGGATTTTACGTAAAAAAAAAAAAAAAGAAAAGAAACAAATCTTTTCAAAAACTTCAAGTTACTTTTAATAATAGTTCACCAAACGTACAGGGCACAGTAACGTACACAAATTCTTTTCAGTGACTTTATCTACTAAGGGCCTGAACGTGAATAGGTGAGACCAGTGGCGGAATTCACCAAGTCATGAGTGTTCGTCCAAGTCTATTATCAGTTGTGATCTGCCTCAGTTTGCTCCACAATGGAAAATGGCTTAAAACACGGGATACAAATGTGCAACTACTTTCCCCGTCGAGGTCGTAAAACTGCTATACTAACATGTGCATCTATTTCTTGCACCTACTTATTTTCGTACTACACTCAATAAACACAGCAAAAAGATAATATGAAGGAATTAGTGATGGCAATATTGCCCACCTCACTCGCGAATCCGCCCTCTAGGCTTCACAACCCCTCTCGCACATCTAACACGTCCTCTCCCTGCTGCCACGACGCCCCAACTAATCTAAAAACTTAGGCTGCCATCTTTCCGCGACCGAGTCCAAGCTCCGACATATCACGACTGACTCCTCCCGGGCGAACACTCTTGACTTACTCGGCCGAGCGGCAGAGGGATACATTAGGATCCAACTTGCCTAAAAAGCTGGTTAATTGACATTTACTAAGAAAGCAAACTATGTAACATAGTTACTGACAAATTTGCAAAGCGTTTTCTTCCACCATACCAGCTAAATATTCATTAGTTTATTAATTGGGGACGTGCTGCATCATCAGTCTGTCGAGGATCACCACCTTTTCGGAGTTTGCGCCCTACACTGCCACCCACATCGATCGAGAAACGCCCGGCAGAGCTCATCACATTCCAGCACGTCCCTGTACGTGCCTCCAAGCGAGTGAACTCTGACCTGCTTGCCAGATAAATTCATCCTAACACAGGCTAGCTCAGAGCTTATTTGAAATTTTAAAACCCAGCGTTTCTGTATGTGCTCCCATGCAATTGAACTTTAACCAGCCTGCCAAATAAATCCCATTCCAGGAGAAGCAAGCTAAGAGGCTATTTGAAATTTTAAAAATCCAAACAAGGCAAAATACAAAGAAAATTTACTTAGAAAAGTTGCTTAAAATTAAATTAGTTTTAAAATGAGTCCAAACACGATATGACTCATACAAAATTGACACGTAAAATTTAATACTTTTATCTTGCTTTAACAGTTAAGTTTTAAGTTTTGAAAAAAATTTTAATGTTAATTTCTCTACTAGCATCCCCAATTAATATGTTGGATCCTGTTGTATACAGTCTTACACCTGGTTAAGTTGGCCTACTTGAAATGTTACAAACAATAAAAAAAAATATTAACTAAGACAAAAAAAATAAAATTGAAATTACTATATGATAAGAGGCCAAGTAAGTGCTACGTACCAGTGCACGTCACAACATACCATAAGGACGTCTTGTCGCTACCGGTGCCAATACAGGAATAGTACGCTTACATACATGAATCTTGGGAGCAGCGATCGTCGACACCCAAGGTGCATGCACTTGCAGGAACCAGGTGGGAGTTGGGTAGGGAAGGGAATCCATAGAACTCAGGAAAATTAAGCCCTGCAAAAAATCAGCAATAAAGACGTCTGCCTAGTCACGTGATCGTTACCGGCCGCCACCGTCCCCAAACACACTCCAAACCACACTCAGTGTGTAGTGAAACATTATTTATATGTTTTTAGAGTGAACAAATTATAGTAGGTTGGTAATTGTTTTAATGTATTTTGCTGCAGTTTTGTACCTTTTTCCCATGTAGTTAAATGGTGAACAAAGAAATGATACAACATATTTCCGCAGTGTGAATATTTGCCATCTATTAGCCCGCCGAAAATGTTCAAAGTTAAGTCCATAATAAAGATGTCAAACAAAAATTAAATGAAAACCGTTTTACAAGATGTACTAAAAGTTAATTTAATATAGCAGTAAAAAAGTGAGATTATTCTGGGTTGAGGGAAATTTATAATACAGTATTTAAGTGTAATATGTGAACAAACTGAAGTTCATGTGCATTTAAAAAGTGAATGAAGCTAACTGCTTTCTTGTATTTGATCATAACCTGGCTAACCTGGTAACATGACATGCTTACCTGGTTACTTCATAATCAATTTGACCACATTTAAAAAAATGTGGTTTTGATACTAGTAAGTAGGTGATCTTGGACCTGCTTGAAAATCTGACTCTGTGGCTAAATTTAGTCTACTGTTATTCTAATATTGTGTGACTGCTCTTGATAATGTAGTGGGTCACACATGCAAGTCACTCAAGCCGCTGTTGTAAATGCTTGCTGATTTCAGACCATGAAATGACGTACACATCCGTTTCATTTCTTCACATGTTTGTTTTATTTGAAAAAACCAAAATATTAATTTTACAGAATTTCCATAGCGCGGAACTTTGTTTACATCAGAAGATATACAGAAGAGATCACAAGTTTCCATGTGGAATTAAAGCATTTGAAACATGCCACAGGCACAAAAGAAATAACTTGAAGTTTTGTAGGCCGAGTCACATTGTAAAAAAAAATATATTATCAAGCCTCCATTCTTAGGCTGCCCAATCTGCTGAACCAAACAAACAAAATAAATATAAAAACTACCCAAAATTGGGCTCAATTTTAAATAGCTGAAGTACGTGACATTATGCCCAGAATATATGGGTAGCAAACTTCCCTGTCCATACTTCACCACACGTTGAAGCTTGACGTGATGTTGCCCAAACACAAACCAAACGCAGAATGGCTGCCCAACACCAGTCACATTTCTTTCTCAGCCTCAGCATCTCTGGTGGCCACCGAACGCATTAAGGCAACTTAGCATTACTCAAAGCTAAAAACTAATTAAATTCCTTATGAACTAATACAAAATCTATGCTTGCTAACTATGTCCTACAAAAAATATAGTTTACCCAAAACTAATAATACTTTAAATTACAAAATAACGTGTGATATTATATACGGCATGTCTTTTGATTGGCCCATGCTGCCAACGCAAAACATCACAATGTCTGTCTCACACACAAGTGGCAAAAGTGCATGTGCACATGAAAAGTAATATCAATTAAAATGTTCACAATCTAATTTTAACTCATCAAGGAATTGGGTAAGCACACCTAACCACTACATGGAAACTGCGTGGACAATACTCCCAGCCTTAATTCAAATATATTTACTTTTAACATTATTTAACTGCTGCAAATATTGTACTGAGATTCAAACTGTTCAAATATTTTAACTTTCATACCAAAAACATCTTTTATTCTCACTTCAAGAAACACAATCTTTGCACCCTGCATCTTAATATTCTCCATTTTTCTTTCTCCAACATTTAAAAAAAGGACACTCAACTGTTCCTGACAATATACATCAACAAAACTCACACAATAGTCATAGAACACAATAGTCTTAGTACACAGAAAAATCTCTTGAAAAAAAATTAACTAATACCAACCTCAGAATAATTTAGTGTTTACATACAGCTAAAAAAAAGAGTGAAACTATAATCATTCCAACATTTTCCCCCTTCTTTTTCCACTTCATTTGTCTTTCTTTAATCTCTTTATAGCAATTCTCTATTCTATTCTAGCGCTATGGTCTTATAAATATGTTGAACCTTTACACTTGGTACGTTCTTAGTGAGCAAATCTGCAGCTTTGCCCTCTGAAGCTACATGTACATACTTAATATACCCTAATTATGTTCTCTGCATACTTGATGCTTAATATCAATGTGTTTAGGGTGTTCCACCACATCATCGTGGTTTAATCGTTGGTGCATAATCAGCCAAGGTGACGCATGAATTCTCCTATCTCTAGTTCCAATTACAACTCTCTCTCCTCATTACTTCCTTTAAAACCTCTGCCATGGCTATATACTCGGGCTCCATGGTTGATCTAGCTATGCAGTTGTTTCTTGCTTTGCCATGAGACAGCTCCCCCTGGTACAACTACCCATTAACTGATTTTCTTGATTCAGCATCGCTTTCCCAGTCTGCATCACAATATACATACTATTATAACCCTTCTTACTCCCATTGAAGTATAACTTCAGATGTCTGGTACCCTTAAGGTATCTCAAAATTTGCTTAGTTTCCTTCCAATACCTAACTATTGGCATTTGGCATTTCTGGCTAACTGTTGACTGCAAATACAATGTCTGGCCTAGTGTTATTTGATGATAGGTAAAACAGGCTTTCTACAGCGCTACAGTAAATAGTGTCATCAAACTCCTGCTCATCAACTATTGTTGCTATATACCCAGTGAGTAAAATACTTTTGCTAGGTCTACATTCACTTATTTAGAAATCCTCGAGTATTTTGTCAATGTACAACCCCTGTCTTAGCATAACACCTGCTTGAGTTTGCTCAACCTTAGCTAGCCATTAGTAGCCTTTCCTAAATCCTTTATTTCTAACTTTCTTCCCAGTTCAGTTTTTACTGTTCTCATGACATCTAGTATGTTATTAATGATGAGAACATCATACATATACAATCCAATCTAATACACTCTTCCTTCACATACATGGTTCCTTGACACATCTGTTAAAGTCTAGGTTTTGCATTACCCTGTCAATACGTACTGTATTTGCCAGCATATAAGACAATTGTTATACATATTGTTGGCTTTCAAAAATTTCTCCTCGTCTTACATGGAGGTGTGAAAATTTTTGGTAACCTAAAAATCGTTTGAAAGTTAAGCTCTAAGCTGTGGAGTTGTATGATGTTTCAAGGAATTGTATTTTCCATCCCAAATGAAAACAAGTGCCCTGTTTTTTTAATAAAATTTATGGTACGAAATTTTGATGAGCGTCATATTCGTAACAAAGGTCACTTTTACCTTACAGCGAAGCGTGTGTCACTTGGCAATCGATGCAGCTGGAGCGCGTGCCTAGATCCTTTGTCTCGCTAGCCCACAACTCTCGGGCAGAGAAAACGAGGATCTAGGTCTGAATGCTTAGTTTCTTTGTCTCGCCAGCACAAAACTTGCGGGCAGAGAAAACTAGGATCTAGGTACCGCGTGCCTAAATCATTTGTCTCGCCAGCACAAAATTCTCGGGTGGAGAAAACTACGATCTAGGTACTGTACCACACATTCATGTGTCTACTGTCTAGTGCTAGGCTGGCAGGGGACAACAGAGCACAGGAATGCAGTGACCTTACAAACAGCTGTTGTAGCCCGGCGTTAACCAAATAGCACGCGGCGTGCCTCAGTCCAGCATTGCCAAGTCGCGCACAGCTGCCGGCAACTGATTATGTCGCTAGCCACACGTGATGCCGCCATGCATTTCCTTGGCTCTTGAAGCCCAGAAAATAAAGGTTTTTTGTCGCAGCTAACTCCGGGAAAGCTGAATTTTTGTCACTTATTAGATCCTTATGAGACACTTCTCCCTCTTATGCTTCCCCCTCCCCCCTTGTCTGTACTTTGAAAATGTAGACTTTTACAGAACCGCTTGTAAGTACGTGAATAATTGCAGAAACCAGTAAATACTTAGCGTATTTTGTTGTAAAAAATCAGTTCTTTAATTCTATTCCCATAATTTTTTTCTCTAATGTTAATAATTTAGGCGTTATGAAATCATAAACATAAAAAAATTAAATTTTCTAGTCTAAATGTATACTTTTCGTTCTGCAGTTTTTCAAATGATTGAAATAAGCTAAAACAATTCGAGTATATTTTGTAGCACATACTTTCAGCTTCAAAATGGCATATTGGTTACATTGGGGAATGTACTGGTTACATCTGGGGAGGCGGGAATGCGAGTGTGTGTGTGGTGGGCTGAGTGTTAAGACCTCCTATATGTATACTTTCATATTTGCAGGCCGTTTGAGTGAACGTCTTAATTTCTTACGAAGTTATATAACTTTCTTTATACACAGTTCCTGTTTATTGAATTTAACTGTTACAACCAGTTAATTAATTTTTTTCTAGTTACCTTATCACTAATGCATATACCTTATATGTATACTAACCAAAATTCTGTACACATAAATTATTTACCTAAAATATGAATTGCCAGTTTAGGTTCAGGAGGGTTCGTTCCCTTACCCTTTTCAGAGCCTTCCATTATCCACCACCTATGGACCCGTCGTGTCCTGGACTGGCTAAAACCGGCAGCTGTCATAGTTATGGGCAACTTTAAAAATACGAGATAAAATGTATTTGTTTTTATAAATATACATTTCATATGACAGCATCATGGACCACCCACTCGCTTCTAATTACAAAGCAATTTATACTTCATGTTTTACAAATTGTCTTTAATGATTATTTGTTTGTCTTCGTTTGCATCTGTCACTGACGTCCACACTAATTGTCAAAAAGAAGTTTGATTTCCTCGTCGAAATTTGGAGAGATGAGGTACGATACACCATTACAGTTTCCACACATACCAGAACAACTTAGGCTGGATTTTCTGCAGTTGCAAAAAGTACCACACGGAGTTTCACAGTTGCAGGAAATAGGACACAGAAGATAATCAGGAGCAAAGGCTTTTGTACTTTCCTTTTTCCACCATTTTTCTTTATGTACCCGTGCCCCCAACCCCAGCCTGTAGGCGAAAGTTTTTTGCCAATTCAGTATTGTACCTGGAGGTAAACTCTCGATAGATGTTGGTGAGCTGCTTCTGATGTTGCGGGTAATTTCAAGAAACCAGAGTTACAGTTTTTAAAAGCTGATTTCCTTGATAAAGGTGTAATAAGGTAGTACCGAGCATCATTCAGATTTGAATATTTTCTGAGCCTGTACATTTCAAGTATGGATGCCTCTCCTTTATCAAATAATTCCTCGTGAGATGCATCTTTTTCCAAAAATAGCTCTGCTTGAAGTTTGACTAGTGGTACCATTTTGATCACATCAACAGTTTTTGTCTTTCCCAACCAAGAAAAGATGAGGTTGTGTCACAGCCTGTAACTGCATAAGCATATAAAAAGTGTTTTTTTTTTTTATTCTTGTGCACGCAGACTGGTTTTCGTAGGTCATAATATACAACGGAAGGATTTTTATCAGAGATTTCCTTCCGAAAGAACAGAGGGTTGTTTTCAGGTGCAAGTGCTACAAGCAGTACCAGAAGATCTGTGTCTGATCGTACACCTATGACTGCATTGAATTTGTTGAGATGTTCAATTCCTGTTTTAACAATATCTACGTCAGCATCTCCCTCGGCTATGAATGAACTTACCCTCGTATTTCTAAGTACTTCGCACAGTTTTTTATATGTATATATATATATATATTTTTTTCGTTATTCATATTGAATAGAAAAGCTTCCTTTTTCCTGATATATTTCGTATTTGTCACAAATTCTGTGTTACATGAGTTTTTAGCAGATTTTTTGACTGTTCTTCTCCCTTAGTTGTTGGCTATGAATGGTACCCATCAAAAACCAGAATAATTGTAATGAAATAGTTAAATGTTGAATAAATATTATCAGAAAATATATCTAGATCAGATGAAACCAGAATACATCACCGTTGACTGAAACTGGTTCAAATGATTAAACAATCTCCAAATTTACTTGAGGTGTGATGCAGCTGATGGCCACTGCAAGCACTGCAACTTCCTGCAGGACCAACCTGCAGTTCTATCCGTAACCCATCTTCACACTATCACCAAGATAAGATGAGAATGTGTTGCCTGCTGTTACCACCATATTCAACACACTGACTTAGCTGTTACTAACGAGACGCGATAAGATTCACGTGTGGTCTGCGTACTGTGTAACCAGTTCTTGCTGTCTAGGTTCAAACACAAACTCAAAAAGCTACTTGACTCGTCAGATTAAAATATTTGGAACCATACTTTCAATAATAATTCACCCTCATCGGAATTGTTTCAAAAAGAGGTTGCAGAGAAGGGGCTTGCCCCCTTGCAAGGCGATTCAAGTACGAAATCTTGGAAGCTGCTCTTTATCAAATTATCTTCATATGCCACAGATTTTGAGAACTAACATGTTAAAAGACAAAATTATATTTTAGGTGATGAACAGTAAAAATAACAATCTCATTACTAGAGGGGTTTGTAGGGAATGTGGGAAGATAAACATAGGAGGTCTGAACACTCAAACTGCAGCACACACACTCGAATTCCCGCCTCCCCAGACGTAACCAGTACATTCCATGATATAACCGATATGACATTTCAAAGCTGAAAGTATGTGCTACAAAATACACTTGAAGTATTTTTACTTATTTCAATTATTTAAAAAACTGCAGTACAAAAAGTATACATTTAGACTATAAAATTTTATTTTTTTATGTTTATGATTTTATAACGCCTAAATTATTTACATTAAAGAAAAAATTCGTAAAAACAAAATTAAAGAACTGATTTTTTATAACAAAATACGCTAAGTATTTACGGGTTTCGGCAATTATTCACGTACTTGCAAGCGATTCTGTGAAAGTCTACATTTTCAAAATTCCGAGGGAGGTGCGGGGGTAAGCACAAGGGGAAGAACCAGGGACTTTTGAGGAAATATGTGTCTCGTCAGGGTCTAACAACGTACAAAAATTCAGCTTTTCCAGAATTAGTTGCGACAACTGGTGATTTTTGGCCTTCATTTACTGGGCTATTGTGCGCCCGGAAGGCAGTGTAGCCAATGTTATTGGTTTATGTGTCTCCTATGATATTTATGTTATGGTAATAAATGCATCCAAAATATTTAAATTAAATTTTTAATGTTTTTGATGAAGGGAAAAAATATTTTCCTGCAGGAAATTTCAAAATTGATAATTTTTTTTCTCCAAATTTTATGCTTTCAAAACCATGACTCGTCTTATGTGTGGGGTCGTCCTATATGCCGGCAAATATGGTACATTTGAATCTTTACTTGAATTGGGAAGTCCATAAATGCTTTTCTTAAGCTTACATACAAAATTCTTAGTGCCCAACTCTACAAGTAACTCTTGTTGCTCCATAAAAACATTTCAGCTCATGCAAATATGCATTAATCACATCCAGATGTTCAATCACACGCTGTTTCTCCATGGTAATATCAATTAGCAATCTCATTGTTTTTCTTTTGATGATGGGACTAAATGGTTCCTCAGTACCTAAATACATTTGGTCTCTAAAAACTTGAGCTACTAATGTAGCTTTATGTTCCACAACATTCCCCTCAGTATCATGTATCAGTGAAAATATGCACTTACATTATTTGGCGTTGCTACTATTTCCCATACATCATTTTTTCTCAAATCATTTATTTATACCTACATAGTCTCTACCCATTTGTCAGATGCATTTTTGTGGTTACCTGGAGAAATATATCAATACATTTGTAACAATTAAGTGAGCAAATCTGTCCTTTTTTCTTTGTAGTCGATACAAACTTTAAATTTACAGTATAATTAAAATTTTTTATAATATAGTTTGGATTTAAGCTATTCTTTTCTCGTACTTACCTAACTTTGTTTCTATAGAAAGGTGTATGTTCAAAATTGTATTATTATTTTTTTTTTTTTGCCAGGTATTGGGAGCAACTGCAGCATTTATCTCTTTCATCAACATATATGGTGGCTTCACAGTTACACAGAGAATGTTGGATATGTTCAAGAGGTGAGAAAATAATACTTTGAGCCTAATTTTGTATTACTTTACTGTATTTTACGAAAATTTGGTAATCAATCTTAGTTTTTAATGTTAGTGGACATACTATGGCATATTTTGTTCCTTCGTGTGACATAATTAGTTACTTTATATAATCAAATAATTACTGAACTAAGGTTGCTTATTTTTTAATACTCATAAGATAAATCCTGTAATACTAATGGTAGTACTTTGTAGTGTTAGTTAAATTTTTTGTTGTGATATTTGGATTGTTTAATTTTGTTACTACTAGAGAAAACTAGGAATTAATACCTGTTTGACACATCATAATGGCAAAAAGAAATATTACTGATAACTGCAGGGATGTTGGAATGTTTGTTATGTATTTGGGAAAGGGTGCTTTGAACACAAAATGTTCAAGTCTTTATGAGCAATACTTTTTTTTTTTTTTTTAATGTTGCCAAAGATATTACACTTTTTTTCCCAGAAAAGATGCCAGGTTATCTTCACAAATTTGACAATTATGATGAATGAAC
>PNEQ01066198.1:0-16538 GCA_003012365.1 Medauroidea extradentata | reverse complement strand
TTTTACCCCTTTTAAAGACTACATGTAAATTGCACTAATTCGATCTGCCTTGTAGTTTTTGTGTGTCAGAATTGAACGTTTGCACGCAGCTTTTAACGGAATTCGAGCCCAGAACCTCCCGGAATTTAGACCTGAGTGACAAACAACTGCGTCACGTAACGTCGAAATAATTCATGAAAATAAAATTTATTGAAAAATAAATAAAATATCTGTGTTCTGGGCTCATAGAGGTTGTACAACACGACGTCTCGATAGGTTACTGTAGCGAAACTCCAGTATAAGTTGTTTCTCGCTGCTCGTTCATGCTTTTCGGATCGTCTGCCTTGATTATTGACCAACTAAGTTTTATTCTTAATAATCATGTTTCTTATAAAGAAAAAAAATTACATACATATTTTTTTTTAAATATTTACGTAAGCATCACTCTGACGCGAACAACATCTCAATATCGCTAGTGATTAGATAGATATCGTGGGTTGATGAAAACAAATTTTGTGCTTTTTCACCATTTTGGGTGTCGAATTTCGAAATATTTTTAATTCACATCTTAGACATTTGTATAAATATCCAATTGAAGTGTAAATCACATCGCTAGCCCGTTCAGTCGAATCAAAATCGATCATTCATTAAAAAAAACACATATCGCCCCTGCAAAATATTGAGAAATCGAATTTCGAAAAATCTGAAAACCGTTTTGCGATAATTTCTGTAATCATCATTCTGAAGCAAAAATTAATTGTACATCTCGACTGGTTCGATAGATATCGAGGATTTATTTAAAACACGTCCAAGGTCTTTTCACCACTTAAGAGAGTAAATTTCGAAAAACCTTTGAATCGTGTTTTAGAATACTTTATTGATATCTCGTGGACGTAAAAAACACAACATTAGCTCGCTAGGTTCAAGATATATTGACGATTAATTGAAAACGCTTTTCACCACTTTTCATCCCTTTTCACGTCCTTAGGTGGCGAATTTCGAAAATTCCTGAAATTACTTTTTAGGTATTTGAGTAAGCATCAATCCTAAACAAAAATCACGTTGCTATATAAAAAACTATGGGATCGATATATATCGAATGTGAGTCGAAAACTCATATTACCCCATTTTTAACCAGTTTAGAGCCGAATTCGGAAAATATATTTTAAATGGTACTTGAGATATTTACAAAAGCACCAATTTAAAGCAAAGAGCACTTCGATATCTCGATTGATTCGATAGATATGGAAGGATAATCGAAAACAAATTTCACGTATTTTCACCCCTTTAAATAAAGAATTTCGAAACGATTTTGAGTCCTGTCATAGACATTTGTAAAAGTAACCAATTAAATTTAAAATCACGACGATAGTCAATTGTGTTTCAAAGATAAAGACGATTCATTAAAAACACATTTTGCACCTTTTTACTGCCTGGGGGTCGAATTTCAAAAAAACCTAAAACTACTTTTTGGGTATTTACGTAAGCAACATTTTGAAGTGAATATCAACTCTCTATCCCGAAGGGTTCGATAGATATCGATAGTTGATTGGAAACACATTTAAGGTCTTTTCAGCCCCTTAAAAGTTGAACTTCGAAAAATCCTTAAATTGGCTAATATGCATTTTTACGAGTGTCCTATTAAAGTAAAAACCATTATGATTGGCCGTCGGGTTCGAGCTCTATCAACGTTTCTTCGGAAACACATTTCACCCCTTTTCACCCTCTTAGAGGTCGAATTTCGAAAAATCCCTTCTTAGTGCTCGCCTACGACCTAAAGGGAACCCCCACAAAAAATTTCACGATTCTAGGTCCAGTGGTTTGGGCTGCAGTTTGATATGTCAGTCAGTCAATCAGTCAGCTTGCATTTTTATATATATAGATAACGTCATTCACAATACAAGGCAAATATTACTGATCATACTATGACCATCTCAGGTATATTTACGAACAAAAAAATGTAGTCTGACATCACAACAAAATTTGTACAGTATACATCAGTAAACCCACTCAGAATTGTCAACATTCACTGTACTTAACGTCTCATCCACTTCAAGGACACTAAATATGGAACTAGATCCTCTAACAGCGGGATGCGGCCATGGCCTATAAATGTACCATCCCAACTGTCGCCTGTAAACTAAGGTAAACAAAAGTCATAATTTCCGGACCATGAATCAAACCTGTGGCCTTTCGAATGCGAGTCCATTAAGAAAACTATCTAGCAAAACACGAGACAAAAACAAGACGTTATCAGCATAACTGATAAGCCTACTTTCCTCAATGTGGCTGCAAATTAACCCAGAAGGTTAAACTTGTTTAAGTACATCTAGGAATATTGAGTAATAATATTAGTTGTGACGCATGATAAAAGAAAAATGTATAAAATAAGTCAGCTTACTAAGCAATATAATCTAACCAGTTTGATTAAAATTAGGAAAATATTTTCTGATATCTTTCTATCATAAAGATAAAAAATGGCCATAGATTTCAAAATATTACCAAAGGACGAACAAAATACACAAAATTGCAATCAACTAACTAATGAGAGAATAAACGTGCCGAGATTAATAAAGATAGGAAAAATATTTTTCCAAATATGTCATATTACGCAAAAACATGATATGTACACCATTATAATATTATGAACGCCTGATAAACAAAACATAGAAATAAGTCGAGTTTGCTTTGTAGTGTATGTGGAATACGTGTACCAAGTTTGATGGAGAAAAAAGTATTTTACATTATGCAAAACCATATATAAAAGTGGCTACAGTTATGTAACAATATGTTAAAATTATCAATATGGCAGCCATTTTAAAAATATGAACACAGGATAAAGAAAATACACAGAAGTAAAGTCAGCGTTGAAGGTAACATAGATGTACCAAACTTGGTGAGTTTCTAGAAAATATTTCCTAAGATGTGTAATACTATGCTACAAATATGTACATAGTTGCCAGCTTGAAAATATGAATACAGAATAACCGACATACACAAGAGTCAAATCAGCTTGTATGTAATTTACATGTACCAAGTTGGATGAAATTGAAGACTTAACACAAATATCGTAAAGGACAATATGGGCAACTAGCATTGTTAAAGCGCGAGACGAGTTATTGACGGCGAGAGCTGGAAACACTAGCAAAATTCACATTCTTATGTCTCTATGTTCTATGGTGTTTACAAATTTACAGACGCATTTTCTCTTAGGATAATGGTATGAGAAAGTGTTTATTAATATTTTAAATTTTAACTTATGAAAATAATATCAAACAGAGTATGTCTACATCTTAAAATCATAATTACATTTCAATTTATACATAGCAATATACAAAACTTGAACTATTCATAGAGCAATGTGCTACTACAGAAGGAACAACGCTCCTATCGGCAGGAGCTGGAACCAAATAAACCGTGTCGTGTTTTTCAGATGAGTTTCCTATATTATCCTTGTACAATATTTGCTTAACATTCAAAAGGGGCTACGTGCCAAACAGTAACTTTCGAGATAATGGCAAAAAACAGTATAATGAAACAAACAAATACATTGGAAAGTGTTAAATGCTGCTATATCTTTATTAGCTTCGTGAAAGTAGTAAGCAGTTGTAAATATGTAGTAAATACTTACAGAACACTTATGCAATCAAAAGTAAAATCACAAATTGTATGGTGGACGCAAAATATATCAAATGTAAAAGCAATTTGAACGAACTGTGTTCTAATTTCCGACAAAAAGAGTAACCGTGTAATCATTTAATATATGTTTACTCTTTAACGAAGTAATTATAACAAAATGTGGGTGGCAACAATATGTAAATGTAATTTAATTGGAGAATGTACTATGTTCACTTGAATTGTTCTATTATATGTTACACCAAACATCAGGGCATAGAGATCTGTGATGTGAGACGATCGCGTCTCTTGGTTTGAACATTGCTACCTGCCCGACCTTTGTTAAATGGACATGCTATTCGCTTACCTTAGTTGAAGACGTTGACGAACTTTCTTGCGTTGTTGCAGTCCCACGCACGCACGGACGAATATCAACTGTGACCCCTCAACTATGGCTAAGCTGTTCAAATTGCCAACATTGCATTTGGCAATTTAACCGAAGTTTCACTCCGACCCGCACAACTGTCAACTGCCACGACACATGTTCAAGTAACAGGGAAGCCAGCTGTGCTGCTACCTACGCCAGCTGTGACGTCAGTTACATTGTGATTGGGTTGTGGAAGTCACATGGGCCGTCTCTCGCCGAGAACTTTCTCACATTCTTTTTATGCGGTTGGCAGAACTGTTTATTGTAGATAGCGCCACCGTAGTATAGAGGGCGTTTGTTACGCTAATATTACGTAACGTTAAATATTATTGGACGGTGATATTTAGGGGAAGGAATTAATTTTCTCCTATGAATAATCGTCCCTGTGGTCTGACTGAGACACTCGGTTTCCTGGGGCTTCATGTTGCTACTCTTTCTGCACAAGTTAAGTTTACGATGTTTGTATTGCAAAACCATTTAAATGTATTATTGTATTGTATTACTGATCCGTGCAGGGTAGGTGTTATTTTGAACTTTTTGAAATGGTCGGAGATAATGAAAGTATGTTTCTAGAACAAACGTGTTATTGTTGTAGTATTCATGGCATCAGATATTACGTATATAGTGGTTGGAATTATTTTGTATGCTTTCACTTGGCTAACCAAATTATTGTATGTAGCTATTTTCTCCTAACGTTTTCATATTGCTATTTGTTTGGCATTGTCGTTAAGGTTATATTTCTTCTGCAGAAACTTGTTTGTAATCATATATTGTAATAAATTATGGGTGATTGAATTTAATGCATTTAGGTCTTTTCGTAGATTATGATTGTAAGTAATGTTGTCCTCAAATTTATTCTATTTTTCCCCTCCTCTGTAATGCAACAAGGAGATTTTAGTCCTTTCCCTGAGGTAACTGTCGTCGCCATGTGGGGAACGTTTGTGACAGACTTTAGCGCGCCATCCTTGGTGGTGTCCTGGCTGAAGGTTTTTTTTCAGGGGTTTCCTTAGTTCACCAGCTGGCGGCGTTGCAATGCAGTGTGTTCACACCAAGCATCAATACTTTCTGCATTTAGTTAACAGACATTATTGTTGCACTTAGCTTTGTATTCCTGTTTCACACAAGTCACTTTAGAATGTTTTGTGTTCTACACGAAGATAGTCCTTCATAGCAATAAGTTTCTATTGCTTCTCAGCTGACACACCTTTAACTGTCTTCATCAGCTTCATTTCACAGGTGTCGAAATAGTAGATGGTTTTCCCCTTTCTTTAGTAGTGTCAAAGTCGTCCAGTCTTCCAGCTCATTGAAAGATTTCTTCGTGCGTATTATTCCAGGCGATGTAATTTTATTAAATGAAACTATATAAATATTCATTTTGGCCGTATAAATCATACATAAAATATAAATGTAAAAATATGTTAACTATACATTTAATGATACTAATCTTCTACCCATATCCCCACATGGGCTCATAAAATTGTCTACCAATCAAACTGTCCATATCACATGTTCTTAACAATTATATGTGCATTTGTTTGCAATTTTTTCACATAAATCTGTAAATCTGTGCTAAATAAATACATTATTCATTAAACATTGATATTTATTCCATGTATTCAGGTATGGTCAGCGGTCGCGCACTGCACATTTCAAACATGTACTGAATGAACTTCATTGCAGAGCTAGCCCTTGTCTCATCGTGCGTACATATCCTCTTTTGAATGAACTTACTTGAGGAGTTTCAATCTTGCCATCTTAGTGTGTTTATTGCATCTGTATGAAACACGCTAGGAGTAAGCCTTTTCATAAGACATCGGCTAAATGAGTTGCAACCTTCCTATGTACTTAACGCGTTTTCTCTGAAAACGGCACTTAGCCCATTTCGAATGTTAAGTCTTCAATTCTGAAAAATATTTCTTAAGACTTGAAGTACAATGCTAAAAATATGAAAATGGCCGTCATTCTGATAATATAAAGACAGAATGAGCGAAATACCCAAAAGTCAAATCCATTTCACATGCAGTGTATGTGTACCAAACTAATGAAATTATGAAAGAACACATCCTAAGATATTAAATAGTATGCTAAAAATATAAAAATGTCCACCATTAAAACAAATATGAATACAGGATGAACGAAGTTCACAAAAAACAAGTCAGCTTTGTATGTAGTATATGTAAACCAAACTTGGTGAAAATCTTAAAAATGAATCTTAAAATACGTTATAATATGCTAAAATCATGAAAAGGTCCGTAATTTTGAAAACACGAACACAGGATGAACGAAGTACATAAAGCCTAGTCAGCTTTGTATGTAGTGTATGTTGTATGTAGTGTATGTTGTATGTAGTGTATGTTGTATGTAGTGTATGTTGTATGTAGTGTATGTTGTATGTAGTGTATGTTGTATGTAGTGTATGGTGTATGTAGTGTATGTTGTATGTAGTGTATGTTGTATGTAGTGTATGTTGTATTTAGTGTATGTTGTATGTAGTGTATGTTGTATGTAGTGTATGTTGTATGTAGTGTATGTTGTATGTAGTGTATGTTGTATTTAGTGTCTGTTGTATGTAGTGCATGTTGTATGTAGTGTATGTTGTATGTAGTGTATGTGTACCAAGTTTGGTAAAATTTTACACACGGTTCCTTATGTATCTAGCTCGATCAAAAAATGTTAAAATGGCAACCATTTTGAAACTATAGAAAGGGTGCAAACGAAATATTTAAAAGTCGAGCCATGTTACTAAGTACTATATGTGTACTAAGTTTGACTGTATTTGGTCCACTGGTTGAAATGTTTTTAATGGAGCACACACACACACACAGAAAGATTATCTCATAAGCCTACTTTTTCCTTCGAAAAGTATCAAATATCTGCCACGGTCTATTTCGTAGTAGACTGTGTTAGTTACTGAACATAAACAAATATTTGTGTCTATTAAAAATATTAGTGTTTATGATTTAAATAATTATCTTGAAGTAAGCAGGTGTAGAGGTGCATTGAGGTGGAACAACGTCGCCATATTTGATTAATATACATTTTGTGATAACATCTGATACCGATTATTTATGGCATTTGAAAAAATAAGTCGTAGAAAATGAAACAATAACAAGTATGAGCATAACATCGATCAAAATTTGAATGTTTAAAATAATACCACAAGCTAAATTAACAAAAGTATTGAACTGCTAGGCCATACATTTAAACTTTGCTGTGTAGTGTACAAATGTATAAAACAAATATTGGGCGGGGTTTGTCAAGTCTTGCCACCCCACCTCTCCTTCCACTTTTTAAATGGGCTTTCCACGCCATTTGACTTTGTATGACAGCCTTCTTCCTCCCAGCTCCATATCTGTCTTACATCTTGCCTTCTCTGTTGTTAGTCGCCGCTCGTGGTGTTGCCATGGTAACAAGCCAAGCTACAGATATCACAGCGAGATACAAGATCCGTACACTAACTGGTCTAGTCTTGTCGCCTGCAGCAGCTGCCTAACTACTTCGGTAAACATAATGTAACACTGATATACAGCTTGTTCAAAAATACAATGCTCAAAGTTACAGGGAAGATTAAAGAGAGAAATACAAGTATGGCCAGATAACCACGTGTCGGAAACAAATAGTTTAGTAGTTATGAGTATTCAGGGGTATTTGGTGTGATTGAGAAGATACCAGGGGCTTCATGACAACTGACTTGTTTTCTAGCCGTGTTATCTCGGAGGAAGGATTAGTTGCACGGGTTATTGCGGTGGCCACACACATCCAGTTCCCTCAATCCCCAGTGCTACCAACTGAGAGATATCACAAACATACCCTCAACAATCTGCACTCTAGAGAGAGGTACACCTAAATGGTAGATCCGGTGGATTTGTATTTGTTTGGACTGAGATGGTACAAAGGTTAAGACTTGAGGCCGAGTGCATATAGAAGTCACTTATCAGTACAATAAAATGCACTAGTTAAAAAGAAATATATATAATAACTTTATTTTTTAGAAGAATGATGGGACAAAAAAATTAAAGCACAGATCGGATCAACTATATATTTAGTGGTTGAACGCTCTTCGAGAAATAAACAAAACAGCGAGTCAACAACATCAACAAATAAAAAAATACGTTGAATATTACCGTATACATAGATCTTTGTTCAAATCAATTAAAAATTATTTTTGCGGTAAAGCTGATAAGACGAGAACTTATTTAAAAAAAATTAATTAGTTTGTTTTATTGCCGGACTAATTGAGTGCTGTATTCGCGTTTGTAATCTCACTACAGCTACATCTATGACTTCAGAGTGAAGCGTACTCTTGTTGGTAGAATGCAAAGTACTTTTGCAGGAAGAATGCAGAGCACTCTTGTTGGCAGAATACGGAGTAAGGTTGTTGGTAGAATCTAGAGTATTCTTGTTGATAGAATGAAGAGCACTTTTGTTGGCAGAATGCGGAGTACACTTGTTGGTAGAATTCAGAGTATTCTTGTTGGTAGAATGCAAATATTTTTGATGGAAGAACGCGGCGTAATTTTTTGGTAGAATGCAGAATACTTTTGTTGGAAGAATGCAATGTACTCTCGTTGGTATAATGTTAAGGACTTTTGTTGGTAGATTCCAAAGTACACTTGTTAGAAAAATGCATAACTTAGTACTGTAGTAGTTGGTAGAATGCAGAGTACTCTTATTGGTAGAATGCAGAGTACTCTTGTTTGTAGAATGCAGAGCACACTTGTTGGTAGAATTAAGAGCACTCTTGTTGGCAGAATGCTGTGTAAACTTGTTTGTAGGTTTCAGAGTAATCTTGTAAGAATAATGCAGATTACTCTTGTTGGTAGAATGCATAGTACTTTTTTTTAGTAAAATGCAGGGTGCTATTGTTGTAGATTGTAGAGTACTCTTGTTGGTAAAACGCAGAATACTCTCGTTGGTAGAACGCAGAGTACTCGTGTTACTAGAATGACAGATCACTTCGCCCAGCGACGTTATCTGCGATTCTCATAAAATATTTGTGGCAATTTTTTTCTCTTGTATTCAAGTGTGACAGGATTTAAATCAATTGATTTGGTGTTTTTTGGAGCAATATATCAAATGAGGCGAAAATTTTCTTCGAAAGCGAGACCATTGAAGCAGTCAACTTTCTCAAACATATTTAACAAGCCTTATACGCTGATTTCATCGCCAGGTAACGATTATTCTACACACCAATAAAATCTATCGCCTTTTATATCCGTGATCAGTACCAAGCAAAGTTACTGTATTTTCAAGTTTACTGATCAGTTTTGTTCCTACTTCGTTTTATTTTATGATATTATCAAGGATAAGATAATACGCACTACTATATTGCAATAAATTTTCATGTTTTGTTACTTAGTGTTACAGTTGCTTAAATCTAGAAGTTCTTCACAGTTTCGGCTCTCGAAGTAAACGTAAAGATCAATGTTATTTATTATAATTACAGTTGTTTTAGCATTTATTATTGTATGACCACCTGTGCTGGTCCCTCTTGTGTTTCTTGACGGAATTATAAATATGTGCCTTCAAAGTGAACATGAAAAGATACAGTCGAATAATTACTTAAGAAAAAACATTCCAAGGTTTAAGAATTTCTTTTCATTTAATGATACCCACACACGTTTGAAATATTTTGGTAATTACAGAATGACACAATAATATAATTTACAGACATAGGTTTCGTAAGGTAAGCTATATTTCGTTACAAGTTTTGTACACGTTTCAATATTTGTAATATCTAGAAATTCCCTATGATACTATTTTAAAACATGATTTAAATTAATTTACGGTGTACATCACGTCTGGTGTAGGTGTTGCAGTTGCTAAGCATACTCATCAATATAGCACAATTAAACGAATTGCTTTAATTTTTGTTTAGATAATATGCCAGCTGCACACGTAATGTGAAGTCAGTAATGTTTGCTCTGGTTTTTCACTAGACTAGCATATCCTGACTGACGTTGTCCTGACAGTGTATATACAAATATGTACGTATGTATGTACGTATGTATGTCCTCATCCTCTGTGCTCTATATGCCATCATGGGAAGCTAGGTATAGAAGACGATGTGCTGGTTGGCGAGTTAGAATAAAATTGATAACGTAAAAACCTTCTTAATGAAATCGGTCAGGTGGTGGCGGAATTCATCGATCTCACACATACATACGTATGTACGTATGTGTGTACGTATGTGTATGCGTATGATTGTGTATGCGTATGTATGCATAGATGTGTATACGTGTATATATATTACCTTATCTTGTTTGTACTTCTAGAAAAGAATATTTGACAGAGTTTATAGTTTTACCATATTGTGTATCTCGCACATCTCCTTATTCTTCAGTCAAACATTCAATTGTTTGTCGCTAAGAACATCACAAACAGAACCCTAGACGCAGCGTGTTTCGTTCTGGCTATATCAGTTATCTTTGTGTTCTTTCAAACATTTTGCCTTCTCTTCCAGAAGTACTTCGTGTGCCAAAGAAAACCTGGCTTTTATAATATTCTGCTAGTAAAGATAAAACAAAAGAAAATGTTTTGTTGTGTGGAATCTACGCGGATATTTTCCACGTAATTATCATGAAAAGACCGTATCTATGGCGGAAAACTGTGGCCTTTAGAGAAATACATAAGACAGTAAGTATACTCACTCAGTGACGTTCTTCTTTACTCGGAAAACAACGATGGTTTTATACATAATTTCTGTGGCACAAGCCACTTCTCCTGACCTCGATGTTAGAAGAACAAAGGAGGGGGGGGGGGAGGATTCAACAACAAAGAATGCTTTCGTGGAGGCAATCCAATTCCAAGAGCTCTGAATGTTTGATAGCCACAATCTCCCTCTCTCTCTCTCTCTCAAGGCTGGAGAGCTACTTCCCGATATACAAGCAAGCTAACAATGCCACGAGTGTGTCGCACTTAAGGGTATCGTCTTGCTGCACTTATACTGCATGATGGGAACGCGCACAAGCGGCAGCATCGCTCTTAGTCACGTGCTGTGATAGATGAGTTATACATCAGAGAGTTTAACTTAGGATAATATGTTATTAAATATTTCTAAAATACTTTACAGTACAATTTTTCGTTTTTAATTTCAGTTTAAAATCTGTTGGATTTGAAGTAAATTGACTTATATTGTACTATGTAATATATTGTACTATGTAATATGTTGTACTATTTAATATGTTGTACAATGTGTTATAATTCCTCCTTACTTCAACATCGTATATAAATTGTACTGGTTTATGTTTTATATAGTTTAATTAATTAATTAATATTTTTAGCAACTGCTGCTGTCAGTTGTTTATTAGTATTGACAAATAACATTTACATTTTGAGTGGAAAAATTATTATATTCGCTGTATAGCGTTTAGACAGGCCACATGGTATATTGTTAGTTTTCTGAAGTTATGTCATCTAGCTGTAGTGTATTTCTGTGTCAAGTCTTGTCTCTAAGAAGCCAAGTTGTGCTGAGACTGTGTCATTGAGAGGACGTTCAGTGACTGTGCAAGCTTGCTTTACTGACATGCACTATCACAGACACTTGGTGACGTCATGTCTCCCACCCAGTTATATATTCGTGGTACATACTTTATTTTATGTCCTTATTTTATCAATAATGTTGTTTAAACCTGTCAGAAAATACGTGAGAATTTTGGAATGTTACTACAATTTGCAAACGGTTAAATAATGTTTAAATCATATTAATTTTCCAATTTACAACCAGAGACATGTATTAAAAAGACTGTCAGATTTACCGTATTATGTTTGTCAAGTAATTATTTAAAAATTAATATTGGAACTGTGAAGGCGGCACAATTTTCACACAATACTAGGTAAATCCTAACAGAGACATATCTCGATTCCTGGAATATCTGAGGTATGAATATGTAAGGTATGCAGGTTGTTACAATGTACGATGAGTGTATTGAACTTACAGTTAAAGCCGTCCAGCAGTTAGTTACAAAGTTAAAGATACAGTACAAAATGGCGGCAAACTTCAGAGTTGCACGCACAACAGCCAACGACGGATAATGCTGTCCTCTTAAGACAACTTGAGCAGTTCTAACATGAGCGGAGACTAGTATGAGGGTCATGAATGAATTCACGTGAGTCTCATGCACTAGCTTCTTCATGTAGCGCCATGTTTGTGAGGTGAAGAGAACGTGGCGGACACTGCACCGACCTGCCCTGCTCGAAACAACGGCATCACTGAGATCTCGTGCCGCCAGGATGAAATGTTGGAACCACGTGTCATCTAATAACTAGTCATGACTGACCTTCAACAATAACTGCTAGCTATGACAGTCTCACAAGAGAAGATGGCTTATTGTGCGAGAACTCACCTTACACAGTACAACACGGCATGTGTCCAGTCTATCTCGCTAACTAGTCCCACTATCTGGCAGCTTCTGCTGGTACAACCGTCTGTTATCTGCTGTGCTCTGCCTTGTGGTTTACGTGATGGGAACCACTGATTTACTTCATTCCTTTACTGTAACTTATGTGTACATTGTTTCAAAGTTTCGATGATAAACTATCGAATTTTAACTGTGGTTTCTACCGGTTCAGTAGTTCCCGGACAAAACAAAACATATTTATTTATTCGTTTCATGCTATCTTCAAAAATTAAGGACCTATAACAAATTCAAGCTACTCAAACAGTAGACGATGAACTATCTAAGCATACAATTATATTTACAGTACATTGGCTACATTGTTCCCGATAATCAAAATAAGCGCCCATAGTGGACAAATTGGACAGCGTTTCGAAAATGCACAGCAAAACTTAACAGAACACATAAAACTTGTGTGGCCTTAGTAAACCTATTTTAAGTAACTTAAAAAAAACCTCCATCAGGCATGACCAAAAAGTTTTAAATTGGCCATCATTTTGAAAATATGAGTACGTTACGAAAAAGAATGTGACATAACAAATTTAATGGCAGTTGATCCACGGGTTCAAAAGTTTTAGCGACAAACACACAGATACACACAAATAGTAAGGTGAACTAATGAACATATTTCTTGTTTGGAATGTAGTCTGAGACAAACGAAACAATTGACTTGTGCACGGCGCTACAAACACACGTCGTGACAAGCCTGAGTCTTGAAACTATCTGTACTGTATCGCGCTGTCGTAGTTTGAGGACGCCCTGTACAAACAACGTATCACTATCGTTGTGCTATTTCTTAAACAATTGAAACTATGTCCATCTTGACTACTCTGCTAACTAATATGACCAAATATTCTTAAATTATTCACGCTCGTTCTGAGCTGACATGGAGAGGTAATGCATGATATTCAACTACGTAGGACTCAAGTTTGATACTTAATAGTAACAGTAGGTTTATACTACTGATACTGGGCGTAACTTTGTGCGCTGCCAAATACATATTTAGTTGTACATAAACAATATATTCTTTTAGGAAGAAAGATAAGAACAAAAAAGTTATATATATTCAGCAGAACAAAAAATATTTGACTGGAAATGTAGAAATATTTTGGTTGCGCCAAATATATTTTATTAAACTCAATTAAACCTGATCTGAAGTAAATCTCTAAACCTATACACTGTAAACGACAGAAATAATGACGATATCGCCTTATATTTAAATTGCTTTATTTAAACGTTACAGCGCAAAAAAATGCAATGCCGAACGAACATTAACATTTGAATATTTCACAGCTGTTCGTTTTTCAAATAATTAAAAAAGAGTAGCTTTCCAGGTTTTGATACCGTCGCTGCTCAACCCAGCTGTGTCTGCAGTCACAATGAACTGCACAATGTTTCTCTCAGCTCACAATACATGACTTCGTTCAAGTTCGTCTTCTTCACCGACTATGAAACATGGATGTGAAACATGCCGTATGCAGACAGTCTTGTCCAAGTGCGTTTCAAGATAAACCCTGCACTGACAACCAAGCCTGTGTATGTGCGGGATGAAGGCGTTGTTGCCACATTGACCTAGGTACGTCTCTCAGACACAGCGGGTTTAGCGCCAAGCCTAAGTCTTAGAAATAATCTCGCTATTACTTATTCACGTGTCTGCCTGGCAAAAAATGCCGCCTTAATTTCTAGTCCCCTCACATTGCGGATTCTATTTCCGTTTTTTGAAAGGCAAGAAGAGGGGAAAATGGAATGGAGGATGTAGAAGGAGAAGCAAAGGTTAGAGACAAAAGAAAAAATTCATCCTGCGTAGTTAAGGAAGAAGCAGCGGAGGAAGATTTTCTCTTCTGCAGAAGAGTAACAATTACTTGTGACGCGCAGATAAATGACTGTCTACGAGCTAACGTCTTCTTTGACTCTCTCTATCTCCGTCTATCTCCTCACCTTGTCCTCTCATTTATCTCTCTTTCTTTCCGCAACGCCTTGTGGCGAGCAAGATTAACAAGAAGAAGCCGTAATATATTGTTCGGCGAGACACTTTGTCCATGACAAAATAAAATTAGGCCACTGACAGATCGGGTTTCCTCCACTCGGGTAAGTCTAACCAGTTCAGTAAGCTCGTATTATTTAAAGCCTGAACTAAAGTATTACGTCCATGCGATAATTTGTTATGTTCAGAATATATGTAGTCCCATAAAAACAAACTCAGAAAAACGTTTTCGCAGAGTAACAACATGACGTAAAATATATATTTTTCCTCGTGCCCTATATAACTGTACGAAAATGTAAACTATAAGCAAAGTTGACTCTTTTATTTTCGTTTAAAAGAATGTATGTCCAACAAGTATCCCAGATTTTTCATTGAGAAGCAGTAAAGAAAATCAAATCCACCACAGTGCGAAGTCACCGCAGACAAACCACCTTCCGGAACTCTGATTATTCCATATGTCCATTGACTCTCTGAAAAAGTAGAGCTGGCCAACAAATACGACCTACGAACAGCATTCCGTTCTAGCTCCACACTGAAAAACTCTCACCAAAGTAAAACCCACAGTAGATAAACAACATACCGGCGAATGCATACACCAAATACCACGCGAATGTGGCTCTCTATACATAGCAGAAACTGATAGAACATTATCCACTTGCGTCAAACAACACAAGAACAACACGCAAAAGGGTGACATCCAGAAATCCAGAATTGCAGAACATGCATGGGGAAATAGCCACAAAATACTCTGGGACTCAGCTAACCCAATAAGTCAGGAAAAATACAGAATTAACCGAAAAATAAAAGAATAAGCTTACATAGCCAGTAACAAAAACATCATCAGCCAACAGAGCACTGAAATGACAAATATGTGGTTGCCTTTAATAAAAAACCTATGTTAGACAATAAAATAAACAGATTTATGATGAACAGTCTCAAGGTGTTACGGAGTCGCATCTCACGACCGCAAGAGCATGTGAGATTTTTCCGCACGGAATAATTTCATTTCGAAGTTATTTTCACTCAAGAATAGCAAAACGGAATCCATTACGAAATTCCGAGCAAATTCACAATGAAATAATCTTGCATCATTTCAAGAATTGGTTCCCAGGTCTGTGTGAGAAGTCGCAAGTAACGAGAGGACAATACAGTGCACAAAACAAAATGTAATAGAAAATGGCGGTAAATTACAAAATAAACGTAACAATTAACGGAAGCTCAATAACCTAATCAAGCCAGCAATAGTACCAATCAATAGACAAACAGAAAAACACAAAAGAATAACGAATACATATATGAAATAATGTACGAATGTGTAACAGCTCAGAAATACAAATCGAGTGATATGTTTGTGACCTTCCTAACAGTAGAGCGCGTAGTGAATAGACTTATTTATCAGTCACGTATAAATAGCGGATAATGTCTGGCTGAACCAAGCTCCTGAAAGCTTATAACCACCAGGGCGACATGTTATTTAATTTCCTCCCTCGACAAATTCACGAGGTATAAAAACCTGACGACGGGAAAGCACTTAATCAAGACCACGACGTGCCAGTGCGCCTACCGAGACTCGACCTAGGAACTCTCATAAATTGTTGCCAACATAACAGATACCATGAGCGCTGTAATATCCCTGCACACTGACACACACCAGCCAGAATATCCCTCCTCGTTCGTGCAAGTTGCTCGCTTTTTTCTTCCCTGCTCGAGATGTAGTAAAGAACATGCGCGAATCTCTCTAATACATCCTCGTGTAAGAGAAGAAGGCGAGAGAGATAGCTGCAGGGCTAAGGCAGTATACTGGGAGAGAAAGAGAGAGAGCGCGCGATAAAGAGAGCACGCAAAAAAGAACGACTTATTTTAAGGAACACTTCAAAAATGAGATTTCATTTATCAGCGCGCCGGGAACTTGTTTTTCCTGCTCCTCCTCTTCCTCGTGTTTTCCTTCCTTATCTTCTCACACTTTAGTCGCTTTACACATGCTTCTGGCCTTCTTTACAAGGAATGGATGTGTGTGGTTGAAGTTGTCCTGGCAAGCTCTTACCTCGCTCGCGTCTTACAAGAACACACGTAGTCGCGCTGTGAGATGAAGGCAGACAGGTGTGAGGGAGGATCTGGACCACAGCTCAGCTGGATG
>PNEQ01066197.1:0-16538 GCA_003012365.1 Medauroidea extradentata | reverse complement strand
TCCTATATCATGAGTGAAACATGTCCTATATCATGCGTGAAACATGTCCTATATCATGAGTGAAACATGTCCTATATCATGAGTGAAACATGTCCTATATCTTGAGTGAAACATGTCCTATGTCATGAGTGAAACATGTCCTATATCATGAGTGAAACATGTCCTATATCATGAGTGAAACATGTCCTATATCATGAGTGAAACATGTCCTATATCATGAGTGAAACATGTCCTATATCATGAGTGAAACACGTTCTATCAAATCGTGAAAAATACCGCTACGTTTAGTGTAAGTAACGTGGTCAACAAGGAATAGTGTGAAGTGTTGTGCATAAACGTTCGTTCTGATTTTATTTATAATCAATTGTATACTGTGAGTTGCTTGGTATAGTAAAAGAAACTGTAATGATGGCTTCACATTATCGTCTAACTATAAAGCATTGGTAAGTGAAATACTCGGAGATGTGCGTGTGTACAGGTGGTTAGTGACATACCAAGCATCCCGATTGCAGTGCATGCGCAGTTGGAAAACGGGATATTTAAAGTTTTTTTCATTATAGAATCAAACGTGAAATATTTCAGTTAAAATATGTATGATAGACCCAGAAATATGCAGGTAAACACGTTTTCAATTAAACATATTAAATATTTAACATTTTTGTACACTACTGAGGCCAGAGTGAAATTAATTATCCCTACAGTAATAGAGTTAGACATTTCTCGTTTCTTTAGTGAGTAGAGTTTTGTAAAATAAAAATTTTTTATTTTACTTATGTTGAATATTGATGAAATCTCGCTACTAGAATTCATGGTAAAACAAACATTTGCAAAAAACTAGTCGTAACATTAGGTTAGCTAAAGTACAAAAAAATGTCAACTGGTTACTTTAATTGTGATCAGAGTGAAGTTTCTCTGTTATTTGTGCCTTTGATAATAACTTGGTTATTCTTTGGCAATGAAGTGTACTGATCACTTGGTCAAGATCACCATGCTAACATTGGATTTTGTTTTAGTTAAAGGCTTATATCCTAAACAGCATTCATAAACTGAGGTGCACTACAAAATAGTCATTATGAATGTCTTGTAATATACACACGCTGTTAAAAAAAATTCCAAATTTTGACAGGTTGTAGTACACGGACAAAAAGGTGATGTCCTGTATACATGGGGTCGGAAACACGTATCTGAAGAGATGATCACATGAAGTTCTGGTAGGTTGGTCTGCTCGTTTCCCGATCTGAATACCGTGGACTATTGTTTGTGGGGACTCTTGAAGACTTAACTGATTTCTATTCCTGTAAATTATATCAAACACTACAAGGAGTGCATGCATGTCAGAGCATTCATGACCAACCAGGTGACTTCTGAAGGGTGCACGATTCCCTACGATGTTGGACAGAAACATGACTTACTATGAATGGGCACTATTGAGCATCTCATGGACACTTGCAGGTCGTACCTAAAGTGTAAGATTAAAGACGTTACGTTATTTCCACAGTAGCTCTTCTGATACACATTTTAGAAGCCATGCTTCCAAATAATTTTTTTTTTTGTCTTAGTTCGTACTACAACCTCTTACAGTATGAAACATTTTTTATTAACCTTAAAGGTTCCTAGATAGTCAGACATCAAGCTCATAGCTCTTCTGGTAGACCCCATGTTTACTTATGCCTTTCATACTAACAAAGGTAAAATTGAGTCTGCTACTACTCAGAAGGGGATAACGGATAATAGTTCATTATAGCAAAGACTTGATCTTAACTCATGTTTAAAATACGTTTATGAGAGACACGATAGTCGAAATTTTGTGCATAATATGTTTATTATGCATTGGTATAAAGAGGGATTTTGTCACGTTCGCAAGAAGATATTGCGATAATGTACAAAGAAATTAGTTTGTAAACATTTAATTGCTAAACTAAAAAATTAAAAAGACTATTGTAACTCTCTGACTGTTGGGAATGTAGTCACATGCTGTTACTTAACCAGTCAGTGGTCCTACAATTAGCATTTCCTTCACACTGAGAAGTAATGCAAGAAATGTCGCAGTCATGTAGTCTAAACTTTGATCTAATAACAGGGAGGCTGGTTGCCAGCAATGTTGAGTTGTTGACCTTATGTTATATTGATGTACATAACATATCTGTATGAACACCTGTCGCGTTCATGATACCGGAGGATATAGGTTGTGTACATTTTAACTGCTAGTTATGGCCTTTTAAGAGTACTACCTGCAAACACCTGATACCTCATTGCAAACGGAAAGAAAATTAGGATACATTCAGGATGTATTACACTGTAAAAAAAATTTTGTACTTTTACAAAGAAAAGCCTTGGAAACCCAGTTGCCAAAGAAATTCCTTGTAAAATTACAATGGTTATCCTTGTAATTGAATACAAGGTATATGTTTGTAAAATTACAAGGACTAGCCTTGTAGCTGTACTTTCAATAAGGAAAAAAAAATAAATTCAAATGTTCATTGTACTTCATAAATAACACTGAACTTATTTATCAAACAACTTTTGAATAAAGTATGTAAACAAGAGATTATTTAAAAAAAATACAAAAAAAATCTCGGGAGGTGGTAAGTTTCGAACCACTATCCCCACGCTTGGAATCCACGTATCTTACCCGTAGACTACCATGACTTACATACTTACTGTACTTTATTTATTTGTATACATTCAATGTAAAGTTCAGTAATAATTCTTTTCAAAGCTGGTAGTTAATATAAATATTCACTTTATTCCAGAAAATACTTTTCATAGGTTGCGATCTTTGCATAAGTAATTTTCGGCGAACGTACGATTTTTGTAGGCTTCACTTTTCTTTTAAGTTTTTTTGCAGCAAACAATATCCTTTAACCGTTATAAACTAATAACTTTACAAGGAATATTTTCAACATTTACAAAAGTTTGTACAACTACAAAAAAGTGCCTTGTCATATTTTACAAAATAGTTTACAGTGCAGGAACTGTCGGTGTAGGTACAAGGAATTCCTTTGTAGTATTAAAAATTTTACCCTTGTAACTTCACGAACTAATGATTTCACAAGGATATTCTTTGTACTTTTACAAAGACTTGTAAAAGTACAAAGAATACCGTTGTAAATTTTACAATTTTTTTAGAGTGTAGATGTTTCACTGTAGTTATTTTTAAGTTATTAAAAATTGGCAAGAAAACTTAGTAAGGCAATTCAAAAGCAACTTTTTATATCCCCTCCCCCCACTAACTGCCACTGATGGTTTATAAATGCATAGGTCACAAATGTCGAATATATTTAAAAGAAATTTTGACTATTTGGATATAAGTACTGTATACAGTATTTATTTCAACTGAATTCAGTAAAATTAAACCATTCTTAGGGAATTCGTTTTTAAATTTTGCTTATAAAATGAGCTTGAGCCATGTTTCTCCATTCAACAGTAATTTGTATACTGTCTTGTATTTTGTTTGTCTGAATTCAGAAAATATTGAGAGTTCATTAGGCACTCACTTGGGTCATTCCGTATAGAAGTACAGTAAAACCCCTTTCTTAACAATCCACTTTATAACAACATTTTCCTCGAGAACTGCGGGATTTAAAAATAGGGGTTTCACTGTAGCCCCTACTGTTAGACCACCCCTAAAACCCTATTCTAGGGAACTGTGTGGGATCTTTATGGAGAGGTTTGCCGTACTGTATTTGCCCAACGTCAAATGTCGGCGGTACACAATAAGTACATATACCAACATTAACGCTTGCTAAGCAAGTATCGTATTTCTCAAAATATAAGACGACCCCCAGTTTTTGCCCTATGGTAAGCTAAAATTTTAAATTTGCTACAAATCCTTGTTAGAGCTGGAGAATATATTCAAAACCAAAATATGAAATTAATTTTAACATGGCTCAGTAAAATAACAAAAAAAAAAAAAAAAAGCTTGACCCGTTATCAAAGCCATCTATTTTCACAAAGGTTCAACCATGTATACTTTCTGTTGCAGCACGACAGGTAACCATTTTTGCATTCCTAACCACCTTTAGTTAAATCTCGCATTGTAACAACTACACTTAAATTTTCTTCTCTACGATGCTTAAAAACCAATTTTCATAACACGGTATTTTATTATCTAATACGTACTTTATCAGCGGGCCTAACCTTCAACCACAAATGGAAAAATCTCTTCGATATGTACCGAGAACAACAAACATGGATACGTTCTCAAATACGATGCCGTGTTGGTCATCACCATAGAAAAGAAACTGTACAGAGTCTCACAACAGTCTACATTTGCGTGCATTCGTATGCGCAACGGAACAAGCACTACAAGCGTGGGCATAAGGAATGGAACTCACCTTATTACAAGACGTTTTGTTTACCACCGTCCGCCATCACAAAAAAATGTGTAGCCGCCTACGGTGAACTTTGATGCATTAACGTTTATGCATATTTATTCCATGCACCAATATTTAGCAGCTGTTTTTTGTGAATTGTTTTAGCGGTTACAAATATAAACTAGAGGTGACTAAAACTGATTTTCTCTAAACAGCGACGTTCGGAACTGCTTCTTCAAAAGAGGAGCGATCTGAAACTTCTCTGGTGGAGCAGTTGCTCCGGCCTGCAAATGGCTTGGCTCATATGTAGCTGCTAGTTAACCTGTAGACTTATATCGCTCCGGACTATAATGGAGCAGTTTCATTATCTCGCCTTCGTGTAACATGCTGCAGTAAGAAAGCTTAACTTAAGCAATTCAGACCAAAAACTGTGAACTTTATTATGAATGATCACGTTTTTTTATTTGATACCGCAAATTTACTGTCGGGTGTTTCCTTTCAATTCGTCATTTTAAAATGGTTACTGATGTCCTAAATGAAAATATTTGCACACAAATTTCATATTTAGCATCTTCGTTAGCAATGAGTGTTAAATATCTCAAAACGGATCTCGTCTTCACTCGTTATGAATATAACAGTAGGCCCAGCTATACAAATAAATAAAAAGCTTTCTTGCATATTTTCGAAGATTTTTACGACATACACACAGGCAAACAAACCCCTCATGTAATTTCGGAATACAATAAATACTCATTTATAATGGCACTCCTCTCTAAATTCACAAATTGCTGGAACAACGTTCCTAGTTCACGAACTTTCAAGGGGGCTAGCGCGAGCGCCAGACGCTCTGATATTTTCTGCACTCTCGTATCTGTTTCACGAGACACACGAGCTCGGAACAGGGAATACAGTGGAGCTGCTCCGGTCTGTCACTGCTCCGGCCACATATCTATGGCACTCCTCTACTATAAACCCACGTAAATAACAGTTGCATGGTATACCGGAAGAAATGTTTGAAAGGGAAGTTAACCTCGCTTTTGGTTGTGATTTGAGTTACTTTTGCTTTTAATACTTACTGAACTTTTGTTTTCTTAAATAATCTGTATTTCCCTAGGAAACACTATTTTACATGTGTAAATATTAATGCATAATTGTTAACCTCTAAAAATTTTTGTTACGTGAAAATAAGACAACCACCAGCCTTTTGAAAGTGATTTTTGGAACAAACATTGTCTTATATTCCGGAAAATACGGTATAAGTAAACCTTCGGACGCTCTACTCTCTCTCTCTCGCATATTTAATTGCTCCGATTATAAAACTTTGACGCATGGCAATAATATTATGTGACCAAATTTTTTGCAGGCAAGCCTATACTAATATATATATTATTAATTTATCTTTATTTTATTTTGATATCAATTTCGATTGGTTATCATTTCAGTGTAATTACCTGTATTGATTTTCATGTTCATACATGCTTACCTGGTAGCCATGATCGGAAATAAGTAGGCAAGTCTACCTAGGTGTGTTCATTAATTAATACAATTTCAAAACAAATGTGTCTCACCTGGTTATCATATGGGTGTAAGTCGATCTCTCATCGGCTCCTCTACTATTTCTAATTGTTATTGATTTACCGTAGATTGTTAGGTCCCAGACATGTAATTACGAAATTAAACTCTACTAAGGATATTATAACTGTACTTGTATTGTTTTTTTACTTGGTAGTATTATTTTGGTTACTGTTTTCATGCTGAAGGTGGGGTTGAAATAAACATTTATTATTTTTCTCTTGAGCTTATTAATGCATGTCATGTATCCCATACTTGTAAATTAAGGCTGTGTATTGTAATAGGTTTACTGTATGAGAAAGCCGTGTTCAGTAATTTGATAGGACTGCATATAGAGTTCTTAATAATGTTAATATTATTTTGCTATGTAATATGTGCCCATTGTCAGCATAGGCATACTATTGTAATAACTTTATATAAATTCAAAGAGTTCGTGAATATCATGTATGAATAGTAAATATAAACTTAGTAGTGATCTTGTGCAATGCGGCCTTAATATTATTCTTTCAGCGTGCGAAGTAACTGAACTCCGTAGTAAAGCCCCAATTTTTTGTAGAATTTATAACTTAAATTTCATTAAAGTTGTAAGTCACCCTCCCACATATTGATTAATAGGTTTCAATTGCCCAATTTGGTTTCACGCCTGAATATGTCAAATGTATCGCTGTAGGAACACAGCTGTTGATCCCCTTCAAGTAGACATATAACACTGAAGTATGAAATGCCTTTTTCTTTTTTAACTAAGCAAACAAAATTGGTGATTTTTGTACGCTTTGTTAAATGGTCCTATTTCAATTCTTATTTGTGAACTGAAAGGTAAGATCAATGGTAAAGTTTCCGTAGTGATACTTTTGGAATTTTCAGTCGTGAAACAAAAGTAGAATAAGGACATCAAACAAATCAATACAAAAGAGGGTGAATTTACTTAAAGTGGAGTACAGTACTTTACAGTTAGATTACTGAATATTTCTCACATAGTCGCACAATGTGAAACCCAGTACATAAACAATGTTTTATGAAAAGCTGTTATATTTGTGCAATTAAGTATTTATGTTTAAATGGTAATTCTTTTAATGTATATATTGATAAAACAACCGAAAAATAATAGAGAACACATTTACATGACTGACACTTATGCTTAAATGCTTAACGGGGATTTATCCCTGTAGGATCGGTTTTACGGTTTTTCTTATAAATCAGGGAACAGACTCACTGTTTTACTTATGCTGACAAAGCATAGTTTATTGTTTCTTTATCATTTTTGGAATCCATATGGCATTGTTCCTGTGGCCTTTGTAGTCGCTCCCGTAAATAAAGAAATTTTTCCTTTTCAGCTGTATCCCGTTGCAAAATATTGAATATATTATGGTTCCAGCAATTACAAAAAATCGATTAAGTTTGTATTTGTGCCTTGTCGTGACAAAAATTTTGATACATCAACTGGAACAGAAGCTATCGAGAAGAAACAGATAAATCCAAGGTGGTAGGGATAAATACCCCTTAAGCCTATTATATAAGTGTCTGTAAAATAATACTAAATATGATTAGATGACACACTTATATTCTAGTCTATTACAGAAGTGGCCGTAAAATACTAAATATAATTAGATAATGGACACTTTTGTTCTAGTCTATTACAGAAGTGTCCGTAAATAATACTAAATATGATTATAGATCGTTCGGGATAAAGTGAGAACTAAAAATGTAACCTTTGAATAATATCACTAGCTATTACTGCATATAATTCAACATAAACTATAGTTTCCTTAGTGCTTGTAATGTTGGCAGCGCAATAACGCAATATAGTTCCGTGTATTTTCATATTTAAATAAACAATACTGTAACAAAATCAACCGAAATCCACAAAAGGTTTTTCATTTCGTTAATTAACTTTTTTATTTTATTGTTTTTTGTAGGCATACTAACTGCACAATTCTTACACGCGCAATAATTAAGTGAAATGTCCAGAGGTTAAACATTTCCGTCGATAGCATGGTCGTTAGCCGTTATTTGCGGAAAGACACGCATTGATTGAAAATAGAACTTTAGTAGGGCTTTTTTGAGTGCTCACTTTATCCCGAACCACCTAAAGGTAACGGACACTTATGTTCTAATCTATTACAGAAGTGCCCGTAAATAACACTTAATATAATTCGATAACGGACTCTTCCCTAAAGATGCGAGACTGAAATGTCCGCTAATTGTAATGCATTAAAACAACAGACAGACCGTTCCGTTTCTATGTGTAACAGAACTGTCCGTGAAGTGCACATTGCGGAAATTGTATGAAGCATACTTAATAAAAAATTCCGTAAAAATGCAATATGTGGTGTAAGTTGCGGAGAATTACGTATATATAAAAGGGTAATATTCCGTAATATATTTGGGCTAGGTATAAAAACTGACATTTCTTTTTAATCATGTTATCGGTAAATCCGTAAATTACTAAAAACCATGTCGTCTCACGGACATTTACGTGTTTCTCTGTCTCGTAAAATGAACTTAATTTTACAGAAACTTCCGTTAAAATTGAAAATGGTTTCTGTGTATTTACGGAGGTCTCTGGAGAAAATTTTACCAGCACTATTCTGTAAATGGGCACTGAAAAGTTTTCACAGTATACCATTTATGTTTAATTTCTAGGACTGTAGGATGTAATGTAGGCCTACCATGCAATTTAAGTAGTAATTGTCTGGCTAGGTTATAGGCCTAATACAAGTAAAATAGAATGTAAGATATAGTTAAATATACATACCTGGTAAATATACATACCATATACATATCTGGTAAATCCCCTCTTTGTTCGGAATAAAGGATGAGCTATTTCGTAACAGGACTAAAACCGTCTGAAATAAGACTTCCACTATTAAGTTGATATCTTGTTCGTACATGCACAAAACTGAACAGAGCGACGATCTGCTCTTCAGTTATTCAATCAACATAGCAAACATCTGAGCACCTGTGAGTTATCGTCGCTAGTTTTCATAACTTGACTCAAAACACTAACCAGCGCATGAAAAAAAAAAAAAAACTTATCAAAAAAACCATGAAAATAATCCTAACAATTGACGACATTTCATTGTGTAGAAAAATGGCGAGGAGTCAATAAAACATTTTGTTTACGAAATGTAACCTGTAAGATTTTCAATTTTACTCTACCCAGCGTAACCTCGTGAGTTTTCGGACAAGGTGCTTTACGACGGGGCCTGGAACTAAAATAAAATATGGCTGACGGTCAAAGACAGTCGTATAGAGATTCCGGACCCAGACAACCATGGACGTAGAAACCGTGGGGGTCGTGGGGGTCTGGACCCCCACTGTGGCTATAAGGACCCCCACCGGAATTAAGATGGACACCCATCACAGTTATGGGTGGCGGGAAATTTGTTTATTTAGATGTTCATTATTCACTTTGGGGAACTATATTGTACCACTTTATGATGCTGCCCACAATCAGTGTACAATGAACCCTTTTGCAGTCAAACTTTAAAACATGTCACTGCCTGTTAACTGTGCATAGTTAAACATACACGTTTTTCACGACTTCATATGCTTAATATGTGTTAACAGCCTGGTTGGAAATCAACACACAAACTGCAGCCTGCTACTTTTATCTTTTCATAGAATTAACGTGGTCGCAACTGCACCCTACCCCTTTGTCCTGGCAGTATCAGGTGACTCACCCCTCCCACTGTCCCTTCGTCGTTTTAATGTCAGGAGATGTGTCAGAAGTGGTGGACAGCTACTCCGAAATCAACCCGGATTCATTAAAACTTCAATTGCCATTGTTCAGAAAACTACACACATTTTCATCTCGTGAGCAAGCTGCTAGAGAACGTAGATTTTTTGACTCCTGAGGTTATTAGAATAATTTAAATTTATTAAATGTGCCTACTTACCTGGAACTGCGTTAAACTTAATTGTGTACCACAAGTCAAATTCATGTATTTTAATTGGTATCAAAATCAAAATTGACAAATCTAGAAACAAAGTTGTCTGAATGTTCTGAAATTAAATTTGTATGTCATTAATGTTTTAAAAGTACTCATCCGTCCACATTTGCAATGCCCTCCCGTTTTGTTCAAGGTGTGCACAAACTGTTCATAAAACATGTCCACAATCGGGTAAAGTGTTATTTTAAGCACAGTGATACACAGTTTCAGCAGCAGGTAAGTGGGCTCCTAAAAATTTAATCCACAACTAGATATTGGCTTACTATTTGTACAAGTAAGAAGACTTTCCAGTGAAGTACAGCAGCTTGTCAAACTTCTTGTGACGAGCCCAGCTTCTTCTTGTGAAGCTGAGAGAAGTTTCAGCTCACTCAGAAGGTTGAAAACTTACCTTAGGAGTACTAAGACCCAAAAGCGACTGAACTCCTTAATGTTATGCAATGTGCATAAAGACCATTTGGACAAATTGATCATGAAATCAATGTGCATTGAATTTATAAAAAAGAGTGACAAAAGGAAAAACGTGTTTGGTAAAATGGAAAATTAAAATTGCTTTTCTGGAATGTTTGTTATGTACAAACAATACTTTTATATATTAACTTAATTCAACTGTTATTCTTTTTCCTGTTTATGTATGTTGCAATCGCAGTTTTTTGTAATTAAAAATGTTCTTTGACATTTGAGATCAGAGAAATAATGTTTGAGTCTATATGGTTATATAATCCGACAGATAATTTTTGCTTATAGTTTTGGAATATTTCAGCATTAAAATATAATATATGACTCAAGAGTAGCGGAGTAAATTCCTCTTTGTACTACATAGTAATTTAATGTGACAGTGTATTTATTATTTTATTGTAAAATCTCATATAATGCCTTACAAAATGCTCCTCTTACAACTAGCAAGGAAAATAAAAGGCATGTCTGCACCTGAATATATGCCGAGCTTTTATTAATTAACTGAATTATGAATAACCAACCATTATTTCATCACACTCATGTTTTTTACCTGCACAAAAATTACAAGGCAGCCATATTCCGAGAACTACATCCTGTGATAACTTTGAGATATCACAGTGTGACGACTCCATAAAGTTATGAAGTATATTGTATTGACATGTAACATGGTGAATACCATGACTCACACTTATAAGTACGTCATTCGCACATTCATACAAGATATGCAACAAGAAGTCGTAAACGAGGAAGGATACAAAGTGCCAAATTTGATGAAGATTTACTTATAACGTAGTTTACTAAGATAAAAATATATATATATTTAAAAACATTGAAATTTCTATTTTATCTATATTTAATAGTTTAGTTCAAACCTTGCACAAATAGCACCATTTTGCATCTAAAAACCAAAATTTTTCCGGGGGTCCTAAATATCTCACTGACGGCTGGACCCCCACTGGAAAAATTGGCTTTCTACGCCCATGCAGACAATCACCACATGATCATGATGTAAGCTGTGCAGGCAGTGCACGGTCACGTGTGCCTAGTCGTGTGAAGTGCTCTTTCTTAAAGCTTTCCTAGATTTGTTACTTTGTCCCTACAGATTACTACAAATTGTGGTAAATTATTTGTAAATTAATTTAATCTGCGACATTGTCCACGAAAATTAAACATTTAGTTCATCTCCGACACACATAAAAATTTTATTCTCTGTTTCCTAGTCAGACAGCCTGCATTATTACTGGCATTGCAGATTCGCGGGGTGAAGCGCCCCCCCCCCCTCCTTCATCAACTTTCTTTATTCACGATGGCACACGTATCGCCTAACCCAGATGGCCTTTAGGATCTCAGTGGAAGGTGGGCCTAACGAACATACATAGAACTACATAAATAAAAATCTGTTTTGGCATTTCGTCCACATCAAGCCCGACAGCCATTAGAACTCGAGAGATGTGAGGAAGCCGGGAAACTGGTGGTGACTCGCGACCCACGGCAGATTTCAAGACAACAGTCTTAGATGGCTTGGGAATGACATGGTTCTGTCGCTGGTGCAGCAGCAGTCCTACTCAAACTTCTCTAATTTTGCATCTCCTTTCCAACTTCCCCTAAATTTAACAATTATGTCACATTTCCCCAACATTTACTTCCTTTATCTCGTGCTTATTACATCGCCCTCAGCGACGACATCGTATTATACAGTGCGTCAGAAGAAGGATCGTTACTTCACCATATTGAATTCAGTCTGGCAAACTTTACATGGATTGCCTATTGCGAACCACACCCATGGGAGCACCTAGGAATTGTTTTCGGAAGGGGTTTTGAATATTACCTTGCATAAAGGTTTCAATGTATCTGTGTTTGACGTCTCTAAATGTAATATTAACATATTTTATTGACGTTTTGATTATTTTTGTGGTATATTCTACCTTTTGCATTGTAAATTATAATATCTAGATAAGGAAATTGACATTTCGGAGGGGGCTTGAACCCCCAAACACCCCCCCCCCCTGGGTACGCCCACGGCCACACCACTTGGCACTCTTTTACGAATCTTAACATCGGCTCGCCATCAAGTATTTAGGAAAGAACAAGAACACGGTACTCGGCTTTTTACAGAACACAAATAAAGTACTCATCCAATGCTCACACGGGGCTTCATAAGCGATGACGATTATTTTCGCTTTACAGGTGGCTTCCTCGCTAACTATAAAGATTGGACAGTGGCAGCTTTCTACCCCCTCTCCCGCTTCCTATTGTTCTGACTTCTAAGCTGTATTCCTGACAGCCCTCAAAATCTCTCAGTTCCGAAAGAAATCTCTGGTAAATACAGCCCTCAAATACTATCCAAATTTTCTAAGTAAGTACCATCTTAATTACACAACACTACTAAATGTACAACTCGCAGTCAAGTGAGGCTACTCTCGTGTAGTCGCTACGGCAACCGGTTCACACTGCATATATCGCCTAGTTTTACTTTCCCTATCTCATGTCCCAACTTCCGCGGCTTTGTGACGCTTACCGAGGTAGGGTTTGTATCCTTCGATCCGTACACTTTTGACATTTGATTGTCTTACCCTTGGCACCTACCCTTGTTCATTTAATGTTGCATCAAATGTGCGACACAGCGCCTCTGGGATAATTTGTGGCTCTGCTTCATCCACACGGAAGTTTGTTAAGACCTTCTAGAACTAATGGACATATTGAACCAATAGGCGGGATATCTGCGACATGTTGGAAAAGCGGGGAAAATGAGTGTGTTGGATATTGCGGTAGGTATGGGATATTTTTAGACTTGAATTTTTTCAAATATCGCTAAGGTGTGTTACATACCAAGTGGGGTCTTGCATATTCTGTGGCCAATCAGAGCCTTCCTAATACATCACTTCTTCTTTGCCAAGATAATTCAAAATACATCCACAAGGCACTTTCGGCCATTCGGATCGAACCTTATCCCTTCTATTCCTAGAAATGATGCCTACACCAACGGCAAATCGCAACCTTGATATTGTAATCAGGACGTGGGAAAGGTGTGGTAACTAATTATAGTGACCAATCATGGCTCAAATATTAAAACTAGAGGACTGTCGTCTCTCCAATAAGTATGTATATGCTAATCATGTGTAACACAGTTGCTTCGATATACTCTTGCACGTTGTCCATGTTGCCTCTACTTAGTATATCTTATTGTGGTTGACCTTACCACTGTGTGTGCGGTTAATATTGTTTTTGTTTGATTATTGCAAATTGGCTGAGTCCTCAGTGAAACATTTTGTGATTGGTTCTGCATCAGTACAGTACTTTGTTAACGGTTAGCTGTAATTTCCACACACTCATTTCTTGCGATCATCACGCAACACATGTTTATCACACGCAGAACATTAGCAGTATCGTATGCACAGAAACCCACATTTTTAAAGTCCACGCATTTTTAAAATCCTTATCGGAAAAAAACATTCAAACATCTGAAAATAAATATTTAACAGTAGCCTGAAAAAAGGTCGCATAATAGATGAAGTAACAGTGACATATTTGTAGACCACTACTAGACTACTACTACTACTCTCAGTGACTAACGTCTAGGGGGAAAGGGGCGGTCAAGGGCAAGTAAAGACCTATTTTTCTTCCTACGCTTCGTGCCTTTCCAAATACATAAGCTGATCTTTCTTCGGAGCAGAATTGTTGACAATGGAGTGTGGCACTAGAACCTAAAATATTCAACAAAGTTATTCACAGCAAGGAAATAGAGATAATTGAAGGAGTATGTAACATTTTCAAATACTCGTGTTTGATATGTGGGAACAGTGAGGCGATACGACGCAAGAGTACCACGCTTGACGGGAAGCAAGCCTTTCCTTCTATGGGACATTAAGAGGCTGTGTCACATCTATTGTTAATAGCGTTCGTTTGTTTAGTCAATGAAATACGTGGCGAATAAACGGCTACGTTTTTTATAGAAACATCACACATTATTACTAGACGCGTATTATTGGATGAAATCGCTACTGGGAGTTAATTCGCTTTAATTATTTAGAGAGAGAATATTTGTCTTAAAATTTTAAGTAGCATAATTTTTAAGTAGTTACGCTTTAATTTCGACTACATTGTACATAATAAAATGTAGTGTAATTAGCTATGTTCCGATTGATACATTTACAATTAAATCAAGCCAACATTTTGACATTTTGATCAGGAGGGAATTAAGAAACATTTGACATAATAAGATACACCGGCTCTTAAGCGGTGGCCCTAAATTTTATTTTTGGATAGTAAGAAGTAAATCCCAGTGCATGAAACTCGTTTTGCACTTTCCAAATGTAGGTGTTACTTTTAGAGCCAAAAGCAATCAAAAACAACTTTTTTTTAGCAATTACGAGAGGCCCGAAAATCATGTTTCTAACAAGCACACTGACTTTATAAAAATATAGAAGCGTAGTTTCATGTAAGTGTTTTTTTCGTTGACAAAATAAATACGAGGCGAGACTATATATTGTACCGTACCCAGAAGTAACCATCTGAGGTGACAATATATATTATACCGTACCAAGATGTAACCATCTGAGGAGACAATATATATTATACCGTACCCAGAAGTAACCATCTGAGGTGACAATATATATTATACCGTACCAAGAAGTAACCATCTGAGGTGACAATATATATATTATACCGTACCAAGAAGTAACCATCTGAGGTGACAATACATATTATACCATACCCAGAAGTAACCATCTGAGGTGACAATATATATTATACCGTACCAAAAAGTAACCATCTGAGGTGACAATATATTATACCGTACCAAGAAGTAACCATCTGAGGTGACAATATATATTATACCGTACCAAGAAGTAACCATCTGAGGTGACAATATATATTATACCGTACCCAGAAGTAACCATCTGAGGTGATAATATATATTATACCGTACCAAGAAGTAACCATCTGAGGTGACAATATATATTATACCGTACCAAGAAGTAACCATCTGAGGTGACAATATATATTATACCGTAACAAGAAGTAACCATCAGAGGTGACAATATATATTATACCGTACCAAGAAGTAACCATCTGAGGTGACAATATATATTTAGAGATGATGGTATATCGCGAAAATATTTTGTGCCAAGATAGCCTTGAAAACACTGACACAACGTAGCTGTCTGCAGACATCAAATATTACAATATCGGGATTCTTATTGGCTCAGTCAAATAGTGCAACAGCTCCATGTAAAAGCTAAAGCCAGTTATTTTCTGGTAAGCTGGACGTGTATTGAAATCCATCGAACAGTCAACTTTTCCCGCGATAAACCATCATCTCTATATATATATTATACCGTACCAAGAAGTAACCATCTGAGGTGACAATATATATTATACCGTACCAAGAAGTAACCATCTGAGGTGACAATATATATTATACCGTACCAAGAAGTAACCATCTGAGGTGACAATATATATTATACCGTACCAAGAAGTAACCATATGAGGTGACAATATATATTATACCGTACCAAGAAGTAACCATCTGAGGTGACAATATATATTATACCGTAACAAGAAGTAACCATATGAGGTGACAATATATATTATACCGTACCCAGAAGTAACCATCTGAGGTGACAATATATATTATACCGTACCAAGAAGTAACCACCTGAGGTGACAATATATATTATACCGTACCCAGAAGTAACCATCTGAGGTGATAATATATATTATACCGTACCAAGAAGTAACCATCTGAGGTGACAATATATATTATACCGTACCAAGAAGTAACCATCTGAGGTGACAATATATATTATACCGTACCAAGAAGTAACCATCTGAGGTGACAATATATATTATACGGTACCAATAAGTAACCATCTGAGGTGACAATATATATTATACGGTACCAATAAGTAACCATCTGAGGTGACAATATATATTATACCGTACCAAGAAGTAACCATATGAGGTGACAATATACAGGGTGAGTCATCAGCTCTGCGACAAACTGTGACAGGATGTTCCTTGCAAAATAACAGTTAGAAAATATCTGGCAACGAATGCCTGGAAACCACTCCTAAGGGCAGGAAACCCCTGTGAAGATGGGGTTGCAAGTATGGTTTTTATTGAATTTGACGGGAACTATTTGATATTAAGGGATGAAAATTTGTAGGTATGCCAAACAATTCAGTGGCTGTGGCATGCCATTACCCCTGTTGATCTACCGCATACCCTACATAGTCAAATG
>PNEQ01066196.1:0-16553 GCA_003012365.1 Medauroidea extradentata | reverse complement strand
TATGGCGGGCGTGAATATATACATACAAAAACGGTAAATATAACATCTCTAAACCTTTAGTTTTATGTTTTACGGCAACACAGCTCACAATACTGGATTTAGATGACCCTTTGGGTGAAAATAAGGTAGGCCTAACTCTTACATATTACTTATATTACGGGGCCGAGCGTAAAATATCTCTAAGCACCTTGCAGGGTGCATCAAGCTGAGTGAAAGAATGCCTTCTATTGTGCGTTAAAGACGAGTGAGGTGTCATTTTATTCAGTGTTCTGCGTAAGTTACGAATATGCTAACCCGGAAATCTAAATTGGTAGTTTTATAAAGAAAAAGTAAAAATATGTAGTAAACTGTTACTGCCGATTTTCCAAAAATTAGTGTTGGCAATACGAAAATCGAGTTGGCATCCTCAGTGAAAAACCTAGGACTCATTTTGAACAGCATTTAAAATTGGCATATGAAGGAAGGTGCTGGCCACCCTTCGCTCTCTAAAAAGTCTAAAAAATCAACTTCCCTAGCGCATTAAAAAATACCCTGTCCAAGCACTAATTTTTATGTTATTTGACTACTGTGACGTGGTTTACAGCGACCTCACTGATGAACAAGCCACCAGATTGCTGAAGATTCAAAATACACGTGTACGTTATATTTTTAACCTTAAAATACATAGGTAATCATCTCTCACAATTTCATAAATATTTGTCCTGGCATCGAATAGAAAACAGGAGTAAATTACATTGCCTCCTTCTCTTAAGAAAGGTTTTATATTCTAAATCTCAATCCTATTTAACCTCTTCCCTTATTATCCCGAGTTAACACGTTTCAATGTCACTAACAAGAAAATATTATTCAGAGCTAACTCTAGCTTAGAGTGCTTTTCTGGTTGAAAATGTGTTACCCCGAGTTGTCTTGTATTTAATGAAATAACATTGGCTTCATTACCAGATAACAAAGCTTTTTTCTTTTTTAGATAAAAACCATGGAATTTAATTTGTAAGGGAAGGGCTTAACAACTAAATTTGAATTACTTCCTCGTCATAAAATTGGTACCCGCTCGGAAGTCACTCTGTCTCTGCTCGTACCTAAGCATCGTATTAGTGCTTATTCTAAGTCTTTTACAATTTCTGCAACACACATCTGGAATGCACTGGAAGAACATTTAAAACAAAATGTTGTCTCAACCTACATTTAAAAGATCTCTTTTGAAAAGTATGAACGCTGGTTTTGATAGTGTAGAGTGAACAGTGGATGATATCACTTACATTAATTTGGTGTGAATATGTGTGTCATTGAATTGTGAAAGACTTCTGTAATGTTTTCTTTCCCTTTTTTCTTATTTGTGTTTCACAGTATATTTTATGTTTTGTAATTTTTAAAAAATAAGAGACTGTTCTTTGCTTATTGAATAATGTACTTAGTTTGATGATATTAAAAGTTGTAACCACTGTGGTTAAGTGGTAGTCAAGTCAGTATTGCCTTAACTTTGCCACATGTAAAAATAAGTTGAAATAAATAAATAAATAAAATTATACCTGACTCGTCTTTTCTCATGGCCTGACTGAAGCATTTTCATGAGAATCGGGCTCTAGCTGATGGATCGCGCCATGCAGATAATCTCTGTCAGTTTTAGGTAACATGAGTTGTCATTTATTATCCTCTCATATCTTCTCCGCGTTCAGTCAAGGTACTGGGGATATAAACAACATATCTCCACGAGTAGATGTCCTGTTTTCGTTGGGTAAACTGCAATAGCCCCAGATGCAGCACATGTGCAGTACATCAACCTTCCACATCCTTCCATAGCACGCTTACCAACCATACATACCCAATCCAAGGCAACTACAACTGTGCAACCCAAAACGATATACCTACTGCAGTGCACTCAGTGTGATGCAGAGTACATTGGCCTCACCACAAACGCACTAAGGCAGAGGATGAATGGTCACAGGGCCGAGACCAAACAAGCCTTAGCCGGTTCCAGTTCAAACATTCAGGACAAACCAGTGGCTGCCCATGCAGCTTTCCACAAACTCACCTTCGATTCCTGTTTCAACACCAGAGTGGTGAGGGCACTATCCTCCCTCTAATAGCAATAATAATGCAGAACTGAGACGCTGGGAACTGGCCCACCAATATATTACCAAATCCATACAACCTCCAGGCCTAAACATCAGATAATCTACTTATCACTTTCAAACCTCCCGCCGCTCTAGTTCGCCCTCTGGTCACTAGGTGTACTGGTTACAACCTTCATCAAGTCAGCCATACTGCAGTGTACTACCGCTTACTACCCGATGAAGCTGGCTTAGCCAGCGAAACGTCGCGACCGCGCATCCGCGCAAAATGTGTTGTCCTTAAGTGTGTTATAGGTTTCTCTATGTGCAGTGCAGCTCTGTTAGTACTTGTACACTCCTATCTACTTTTTAAAGTAATTAGTAGCCTAGCGGCCTTTTCCCACCTTCACATTTTTTTCGTTTATTTTAATTACTGTTTTTACAGGAATATAATTATTCCAGAAATGTTCAGATTGCAACATACTATAGAGCATGGTAAGGTACAAGTCTAAGACATGGTTTTATGTGTTATTCATGCTGCATTACTCTACTACAATTAACTAAATCATTAAAAAAAGGGAAATTTTCCAGACTTATTTCTTTAAAAATTTAAAAGTTTTTTATATATATATCAAATGTCTTAGACAATTATACGACTTTACGACATCTACTTCCGAAAACGATGTACTTTCAATGCATTCGTTCTCTTAATAATGTTCAATAACAGAACACATGTTTCTCGCAGTTTAGCATACCATACAGAGCACCCTTAAGTTCTAATGCAAAATTAAATTTTTGTGAAGTTTGTTGCTGGTTCATGATTTTAATTTCATACTTAAGTTGGAATATAGTGATAATTTATGAGCATTACCGTTATAAATTGAAATTATAAAATTTTCTGAGAATTTCACATATTTTCTGAATGGTAACTTTTTTCTAAATGAACAAAATTAGGAAAATTAATGTCCAAACCTCTGAAAACTAGAACTCTGCTGATCCACACATTTTGCAGATACATCAATCTGCTGATACCACTAATAGAGATCGACTGATATGGTGCTGATACAAGTAACTTAAAAAAAATCCTGCTATTTTTATCTTTAACGGATAAGTTGTTTCAATAGTAGATAAAATTTACATTTTACTTAAATTTTGATATATTCTCATGATAAAGGCATGAGTTATTAAATGTAAATAAAATAAAACAGTAATAGCTTGTTACTAAAATAAAAAAATTATCAATTCTGTTGTCAAACCATTTGACTGGAATCCAAAAATGTCATGGGGCAGTAGCATATTTTGTGTTACAATAGTAAGAAACTTCCTCACGCCCATGTTAAAGAAATGTAAATAAAACATTCTACAAACTACACATTCTCCTAGTTCAAATTTCACTCCGCATTCCAGCTTTCTGGTGCGTGTGTGGGAAAAGATGAGAGCTTCATGCATGTAAGATGATACATTTTATGCATGCTGGAAATGCATATTGCATAGAGACTGACTGATACACGTTTTAGTGTATGTAGTGTAATATTACTGGTAACATAAACAAATACAGTATTCACCAATGTACCACTAGCATATTTTTTTTATTGATAAGTTGGGTTGCTGGTGATACACGGAAATCAAGGTTTTGGTTAAATAGGACTTGAAAAGTTGGGTTTAATATACATTACATACTGCGGGAAGGATATATTATAGTAGCAATATGAGTATAAAACACTTTAACATCAAATTGTAGCTCGTAAGCAGTAAATATGCAACGCCTGCTCATTACTGTTTGCCAAAGCAAGATCGGTGTGTACAGCTGATGGCGGCTGCTGGCCCGTAGAACTTTCGGTGTGCCAGACCATGCTGAGCTGTGCCAAGTCAGCATGCACCTGGATCATTTTCCTTTTAGCTGATCCAGTAAGTGAGCATTTCAGCACTCGTAGAGTGTCGTTTGCCATCACAGAGAACCTAGACCAGATAATGTTTCAGTCCTCTGCCAGAATGAACCATAGTGCAGCATGCTCATTAAGTACCAACAACTGCCTGCCGAGTGCAGTATATGCTGTGGGTACTGAGTTTAAGAGTACTGTGCAGTGTGTCAGCCTTCACCTACACTAAGCACTATTTTTACTTCTCAGGTACTATTTCATTCTGAAGACATCATCCACATATTGAATTATATATCACTGTAACCCTGTAACTGGTTGAAATATCATAGAAGTGTTCATTGATAATAGAGTAAAAGTTGTGTACAAAACCGCAGAAAATCAATAAATTATACGCCACATAGTTGCTAATAACAAGATGTGGCGCTGATGGATGCATAATGACTCCAGACATCTGATCATACAGGAGTAGCATGGCTGGACCTTTAACCCACAAGAGGTGGCATTGATGGATACGTAGTGACTCTAGACATCTGATCATACAGGATTAGCATGGCTGGACCTTTAACCCGAGGACAGACCTGCCTCTAGGTGACCCCTACTATATCCCTCATCAGACTCTCCCACCTCTCGTAGTGCAGTGTGGAAAATGTAGTGCTGCATGGGTGGCTGTGCTACCCCATGAGGAGATTGTGGCCAAATCTGTGTGGGTTCAACAATTGATGAAGGTGGAATAGGCAATGGGTATATGGGAGTTAGAATAATGGAGGTGTTTATTCCCGGGGGGGGGGGGGGGGGGGGGGGGGGGGGGGGGGGGGGGGGGGGGGGGGGGGGGGGGGGGGGGGGGGGGATTGCACGATAGTGCTTAGGTTAGGAGCTGTGTCAGAAGTTCAGAAGCGGATGTCAGGAGGGTTGAGATAGTATCTGAGGTAACAGTTGGAGAAAAAGGGGTGGAGGCCCCATTGGCAGATTGCAGGGCTAGACGTATAATTTCATGACAGTTGAGGGGAGTGCCTTTTCTGGAAACGGCGGCCACTTCCCTCTGTATCCAGTAGGCCCCGCTCTCAGGTTGAGAGCCCTTTTAACTAACTTGCCAAGCACTGGCCTGGCCTTCAGCTTCTTCCCAGATCGTTTAGCCGCCTGACATGATGTATACCGTAAGTGGATTGATTGTATTGTTGGGAAGGATGCAAAAATCAGCCAGTATCCCCTAGGCTCAAAAGGCCTTTCTGGGGAAGAAATCTATTGTTGGCGCTGTGGTAAGCGGACTTGTAGAGGAGCACTGGAAGTGCACCTTGCACATCCCTTTGCCGGTTTTCCAGTTTTCTCAATCAAAATCAGGAACCCAATTACTGCCTGGGTGGTGCACAGGCAAAGGTGCTGCCTCTTGAAATTGTCTTAAATGTCCGGGAAGTGCGCCTGTTTGGCACTTCCTCCAAGACATAAAAGGCTTAAAGCAGACAGAATAAAATTTCTGGCGCAATCTGAAAATATATCGCGATACAGACCTTTAAGAGAGGGGAAGGATAGTTGAAAAAGACAACAGTAGGAGAAATGAATAGGTAAGAGTATTGTTGAGGTTGTTAGGTTTATTGGTGAATGCAAAATTTTTCACCGTGTGCTGTAGCCTGAAGGGCGCATGTAGAAAGGGAGCCAATGAGCACTATTTCCCATGAAAAGAGGGTATGGAAATGTGTTTTTACGTCTCGGGAACTGGCTGTTAAGGCTGTACAGCGGGATGGCGAAGGGCGCTCACGGTTGTGAGTGACGCTTCAGGCAGGGTTCTGACGGTCGCTGGTCTTTCTAGCTGTGATGCTGTAGTGTAGTTGGTATTGAGAAATCTACTGCTTGCAGAACTGTAACCTAGCAGTGACAATTGCTGTAGCTCGTTCACGAACTGAAAGGAGGTTGCAAAGTGAGTTGCTTTTCTCGATGATAACTGACTGACTCTTTACGAGCTGAGAGGAGGTGGCAGGGTGAGTTGTTTTTCTCACAATTAGAATTAAGTTGTGTTATTAAATCTCATTTTTTAACCCTCTTCTCGGGTGGTCTCCTGTGATAGACTGGCCGCTTGACTAATGGGAGGCAGTGTGGGCACATAGAGGTGGCTCTCTCTCCGTCCTATTGTTCTTCGCTGCTATGCCGGTTGCATGTTTTCAGGCGAGTAGAGTTGTCTCGTAATATACTAGTAATCACCTGAGGTTTGGGGAGTGAAAGAAAAATTATTGGAAGGACTCACAGGTGTTTTAATTTATAGGACTCCTCCACAGTACGAGACACTGTGATCACACGTCATATTTACTGTATTTACTCGTGTATAATGCACACTTTTATTCCAAAACAACTGATAAAAATTCAGGGGTGCGCACTATAGATGGAGAATAGAGAAAAAATACGTGGAGAAAAGGCTGTGACGAGAAAAAAAAAGGGGGGGGGGGAAGAGAAGGCGGAGTTATAAACTGGCGGTTGTCAAGCGTGGGAGGCAGAGGGAGAGAATGTTTATCACCGCCTGGTTCGATCATTACTACTGTGTGGGACTCAGGTCTTTACCCCTGGCCGTGGGTGAGCAGGGTGGTGGTGGTGGTTGCTGTAAACCAGCCAGGGGAGGGGGGAGAAGCTGCAGACATAGGATGCATCTGGCCATAGTTGACACGTATTCTCAGTCGTGAAAGAATCAGCCGTGCCAGAGCCTTGTGAAGTTTCAGCGTCGTAATGTCCCCACCAAAGGAGACTAAAGGTATTCATAGTGAGGGACGTGAGATAATAAGTCACGTCATTGAAAAGTATGATGAAGAAGCAGAGAACAATTCTTTTTCTCTTCTGGCAAGACAAGCGACTCATTTCGCAGCATTTTACACTGGCATAAGTAAAAGAACAATCAAATCAATATGCAAGGGAAATAAAAGACATAGTGAGTCAAATCCAAGAAAACAGTTATCTACTCCTAGGAAAAAGAGGGCAAGTTGACCACCACATACAGTAGTTGCAGTGGATGACTTTGATGTGTTATCCGAAACATTATTAACGATTTATATGTGCGCGAGGAAAATGTACCAACACTCAGTCGCAAATCTTCTACCTATTGTCAAAAATAAAATTGATTTTCAATGGGGTAGGAAGTCGCTCAACAGACTGTTAAACTGCATGGGTTTTAAATGGAGTAAATGCCAATCAAATGGTGAGATACTAGTTGAGAGAGCTGATATTGTGTCCTGGCAGCATGACTATTTAGTAAAAATTAGAAGTTTTTGTGAAATCGGTTGCAAAATCGTTTATTTAGATGAAAGCTGGGTGGACAGCAACTTAACATTTTCCAAGTGTTGGTACAATGATAATGAACTTGGCGTTCATGCAAACAGCAGTGCGGGTAGGAGACTAATTATGGTACGTGCGGTAAGCATAAATGGATTTCTTCCCAATACGCAGCTCGTGTACACTGCTGGATCTGCCAGTGGTGATTACCATGGACAGATGAACCACAAAAACTTTGAAAAGTGGATAAATGAAAAACTTCTTTCAAACTTGCCTGAAAAATTGGTTTTGGTAATGGACAACGCACATCACTCTATGCAAGTAGATAAGCTACCGTCTAAGTACTCTTTGAAGCGTGACAAGTTAACATGGCTACAAAATAAGGGTGTCACTTGTGAGGAATAAAGTTGATTTATACAAATTCGTGGAAATGAGGAAAAAGCGACAAAAATTATTTAAAATAGATGGAGAGTTAGCTTCCCGTGGTCACACTGTTCTCAGACTTCCTTCATACATGTGCAACCTTAATGCAGTTTAATTAGCATGGGCAAAAATAAAACTGCTAGTTAGAGAAAGAAATACAACTTGTGACTTGTCACTTAAATTGCTGGCAGAACTTACAGAAACAGCTATTTCGTCGGTCACTAAACTAGATTGGGAGAGGTATTGTAAACATGTTGAAAAAATAGAGGAACAGTACTGGCAAAAAGACTGCATACTTCCAGACATAGTGGACATCATCATCATCAATTTATAGAGGCAAGCAGCAGTGATTCTGATAGTGACAACAGTACCGACACTACAGTTTCAGCAAACGAGAAATCCGAGTTCGAGGACAACTTGGCACGGTCACTTTAAAATTGTGAGTAAATGTTTTTGCTTCAGAGACTACTACTGTGTTTGTGACGCAACACCGTTTTTTGTCCTTGTGAGGGTATTGGGGAGGAGAGGGTTGCGTGGGATGGCATTCCTTCGAGGGACAGAGACGTGAGACTTGCACCTTCCTTTTCTTTTTCTCTACCTCCTTCACACCTCTTTTCTGATGTAACCAGAGGCTTCATTTCAGGTTTTTCTTGGGGTGGCAGGGGGGACAAGACTTTTTTTTGGGTTTCAGTGACCTTGTTACATATTTTTTATTAATTAAGCATGTAAAAATTAGAAACTTTAATAACAATATTTATGTTTTATATGCTGCCATTTGTATTATTTAAATAACAAAATGCACAAAAATTTTTTGACACATTTCCTTCTAAATCTTAGTCCTGCCCCCTCCTCTGCCAGCCCTAAATGATGCCTCCGGCTGTAACTGTTGCTGCTAAAACTGTATTTTTGTTTGTTTACCGTGGCGGGAAAGTTTGTGGGTGGGCGGAAGCAATATAAGAAGTTCATTTTGACGTCTCGTGATAACCATCTTTCCAAGGAAAGAAAGGAACGGAATAAAAAAGGGTGACTGTTCTTTGTTTTCCCGGGAGAGGGAAGCTAAGGCAGGGTGGTGGTTGAGGCCCTACAATCCTCTGCTTGTAGCCACCCCCTGCCGCATTCCTGAGCCTTTCTTTCTTCTCAGCACAGGTCGGACAGTAATTAAAAAAGACAAGCTTGCTCAGCTGTCATGGCACGTTATTTCGTTTTGGGAGGACGGGGAAGGGGTACATGCTGGAAGCATCGGACAGGACACAGCACAGTAAGAGTGGGGAAGAAGGAGTGTTGTCCAGGAACACATGAGTTGGCTGCAGGTTGCTAGTGACCTTGGCAGGCTATCTCTGGGAGATGCGAAGCAACGCTAGGAGCAGCACCATTGCGCCTTGCAGACGGCCGGAATGGTGATAGAAATGTATTTTCCATATGCATGACAATGGAGATGCGAGATTATTTTTATTTTTAAAGGCTCGTGTGGATTTAGTGCAAGGTGTAGTTAATGAGTATAAAACTAATATTGATCACGACAAACTATTTAATACAAAATATGTAATAAATTTTTTAATATAATCAATTTTTTTCATTTAGTTGTGTATTAGAAGCGATTAAAAATAAAGCTGCATGGAGAGTGTGTATCAATAAACGATTACATTACGCTGAAAGTACAATTTACAAGAAAAATATGAAAAATATTACCTTTTCGGCAAATTATAAAATGGATTAAAATTTGTACGCACGAAAACTGTCCGTTCAGAATACTCATAGGTTACATAATGCTTGAAAGTTAGTTCAAGCAGTTGTTACTATGTATAGTAATATAATTGATACTGCAACTAGACTAATACTTTATACAAAAAAAAAGGATAGAGTGAGCTTGTAATATTCACTTTCCTAGATATTTACGAAACATTCTGCATTGGTAGCATCAGAAAATTTTTGGTAACATTTTTTGTAGGAAAAAAATCAACTTTACAAAAATAAACATAAAAACAGAAAATTATTTTAAATAAAACTTTCATGCTAAGTATTTATTTTAACGCTTACAACTGCATAGACACGTCTATGACTATATCATTTCAGCCATTTAGTATTCAGTAAATGGAGGAGGTTAGGCCTAACCTCGTTACTACTAAATAAACCAGTTACAGGTAATTTGGAATAAGGTGAGCACTAAAGATTTAACCTTTGAAAAAAAATCAGTAGCCGTTACTGCATATAAGTCAACATTAACAACAGTTACATTATTGTTTGTATGGTTGGTAGCGAATAATTGCATGTAGTTCCGTGTATTTTCTTATTTGAATACAGCATTAGTGAAACAACATCAAATGCAAACGACCGCTCTGTATTTAATATACTTAAAAATATTTTAAAATATTTATAAGTTCTTACTGACATACCTACTGACTGTATAATTTTATATAATTAGTGCCAGCACAAAGCTATGCAACCGAATAGATTATCGTTGGCACATGCCGCTAATGCTTCGCGCCACAGAGGTATAAAATTTCACCGACAGATGGCATCAGAGTTAGGTTTTCGCCGCTTGGAAGCGAATTGCGTCATTCAGTTTCTTTGTCCGTTGTGTAATGAATATGGGTTTCTGATAAACACATTCAAAAGTAGTGCCCGAATCTCATGGGAACAATTTCACAAATCCCTACAACTCTAGCACAAGAGCGACACTGTGCTAGGCGCAAGTTTCCTACTCACACCTCTCCACTCACTTCATTAGGCGACGTACTTACTCGCTAACGGGACACGGGATTATCTACGACCATTACATAAGAAATATTAAATTTTAACAAACTCACTTTTAATGTCAATAAGGTTTACAAGGTACTGAACAAAAGCCCCCAGGCTGATCACAAAACGTCGTATGTCTGATTACAAGTCAAATTGAAACATTACACCCAATTAATAAATACAAATAAATGGGGCTTCCAATCCCCTCGTGACCGAGACGGCGCAAAGAATTAGTGAAGGTTGAAGACAAACTCTAAGAAAAAAGGTTCCAAATATTAATAAGACTTACCAGAAACTAATACATAGAAGCATGGTGCCGCGACGGCCACGAAGATCTCGGTAAACTCACTCGCTAGCAGGACGGAGGAAGAGTGACCCAAAACCACTCAGGAAGGCACGCCTAGGCTCGGGTGAGAAGGGGAAAAGGGGGGGGGGAAGCACGAAAACGGCCGAACCTGGCCGAACATTCACGAAGCTGCGGCAAGCGCGTCAGAGTCTATGCGGGAGAGGATAACGAGTTCATTGGCGGGCTAACACACGGCGCACTATTCAAAGTCACAAGCCGGTACAAAGTCTGTCCAGGAAAATCACAGTCTCATACTCTAAACAATCCTTTAGAGCACATGGGGGTGAGCTGACCAGCTCAAAGTATTAGAAGTGACGTTCATTGCAGTATGCTGAACGGAACTTGAAATCTTGAGTTGCGTGTGTTGTGTGTGTTTTTAGTGGCGGTTTTAATTTAAAAGTTTGAATATACTGTGCATGCATTTCGTAACGGTAATAGCGCTGTTAGAATAGACATAGAGAAACCATATTATAAGACGTTTATTCACATGTAATTATAATTAAGATTACTACTGAGTATAGCACATATTCAATCCCGTGCATTTAATGCATACATATTGTAGCTAAAATTTATCGGAGCAGTGTAACGTAACTGTAAACATTGTACAAGCCTATGTACCAAATAAAAGCACGTGGCAATGTTGATGTTTATATGCAGTGGAAATATATAAACTGGCAGAAAATAGAAATTAATCAGGGCTTTTTTGAGTGCTCACTTTGTTCCAAATTACCTATATAATGAAAGCAACGTGTTTACTACAATATATACAAAAATTGGAAAATAAAATACAAATAGTTAATACAGAATTAGTTTAGAGAATACTGTTTATAATACGGTTACAAATATAAGGTTGTGATGTGCAAAAATCACAACACACACAACGATATTGTTAAGCAATATAAAACACCAAGATATTGCTGTATTCCATCTTGTTGATAATTTCTTTTCTTTTTCCGTAGACAAAGACTGTTTCACCTAATCTCAAGTCACAGCAAACTAAACATAAACAAAACACTAAATGTGTATGTACACAGTCATAGAGGTCATTAACATACCGCCCACCGAAAATGAACATTTTCTAGTTATACTTGTTCACTAAAGTAAAACACTTATTAGAGCAGTTACTTGTTGCACCAGACACTACTGCAAAGTTAGTTCAATGGGAAAGGGCAAATCTTGGCGACCGGTCGTACAAACTCTCCAAATGGTGTTCGAACAGTTACCACACGAACCACACCATCTTGACCAGGATGCACTAAATTTACTCAACCTGTCTTCCACTTCAGAGGTGGTAATGAACAGGCACATGTACACCTTGTTAAGTTGCTCCTTTTCTCGATCTTACAGGCACTGCATGAAACGGCCTCTGAAGTCCACTCCCAGAGAGTTGAATGCTCTGACTTTAACAAATCGAGCTTTTGGTAGTGTGTCCATTGGTGGAGTCTGTGACACTGGTTTGACCTTGAAACACCTAATGCACTTTAGTATTACCTGTTGAACTACAAATTGAGCTGAGATAATCCAGAAATCTTTGTGAACAAGTTACAAAGTCGTGAGGGTCCAGGATGCAAGTTCTGAGAATGGTAATGTACAATAATTAACCTCGACAGGTGACTTTGCTTAGACAACATAATTGGGTACTTTGCATTCTCCATCAGTGATGAATGATAAAGTTTGCCACCCTACCTGAGAACCCCATCCGAATCTAGGAATGACATAAATGATTTTGTGTTCTTGGAACAGATGCGGTTATTTGATAGGACCACCAGCTCTACCTTCAAGTGGCATGACTGTGCATGCTTTATCACTATTGTTAATGCACCCTGCAATTCTTAGTGTGTCAGGAAAATACTGTTAGTATAGACTATCTTCAGGCATGCTGGCTTTACCTCACTCTGGCGAATCACTAATGTGAGTGTGGCAAGTGGCTTCAGCTCTTGCAGGGACAGTTGACTGAGTGCAGGATGAGTTGACCAATGATCTTGTGTGGATAACAGCCAAGGAGGATCCGTGAACGAAAGAATATGTGCAATAAACTGTTGAGGAGTTGCTCCTCTGGGTGCAACATCAGCGGGATTATTCTAACATGGGACATGTTTCCACACATTATTTGGTATAGCACTTGGAATATCTGCCACTTGATTGGCAACGAAGGTATTCAACTGGAGCGGTTATAGATGTAAGTATGTTAAAACAACAGTTGAACCTGTTCATGCATCACATTCCCACTTGGATATTGTGTCTCCATATAACCTTAACCTCATAACCTGTTTCAGTAAAATAATCAACAAGCCTGCACATAGCTCCAGATTTGGCACTGTCAGACTCTTCATGGATGCCACCCTCGATTTTGCACAAAGTAGATTAACATGCATATCTCCATCACTCGTTACACACCTGGCATAAACCACAGCTGCATAAGCACATTCACTATCATCCCAAAAGCCATGAAGTTGAATCTTTGTTGTCTTGAGGAGGATGAACCTGGTGACCTTTACCATAGAAAGAAGGGTTAATGTCATCTTGAACTCACCCCACTTGTTTTGAACATCTTCTCCGACGGGATCATCCCAGACAAGTTCTTGGGTCCATATTAACTGCAGTAGGATTTTGCTTGTAGCAATTACAGGTGTTAACCATCTACAAGGATCATAGAGGCATACTATGGTTGGCAGAATACCTTGTTTGATGTATGGAGTCACTGGTGCCTGAACATTATAGATGAAGCAGTCACTCTCTGGATCCCAGCACAACCCTAGTACCTTAGTAGGTTTGAGAGACTCAGTGCTTTCAAAGTTTCTGGCCGTGTTCTGTCCCTTATATTTGTTCTCAAGTAAATCCAGGTGTTTTGAACAACACTTATGGATTAGAAAGTCTCCAGTCACCAGTAGCTTGATGAGCTGCTGTTTCAATTTGTGAGCATCAGCAACAGTGACTGCCCGAGTCTGTATCATCCATGAAAGTGTCTCAATGTAGGTCACTGGCTGCTAATGGATACTTAGATCCCTGTCACTAACTGTTGGAGTGTCTCCTTAATACTTGATAAGGTGATGATGCCAATCCATGTGTCACTGTATTTATCTTACAAACTTACATTGGAGAATCCATCTCAAACTGCCACAACATACACGGGTTCTTTCTGTCAACTGGATTAATATTTATCTGTCTATACATTTTGTATACATCTGCTGTGGTTGTAACATACCAAAATATTAAATTTAGAATGATATCCCAGCCCAGATGTATTTTTGGAGCTTTGGGCTAGTCGTTAGTAAATCGTTAACTAAGAAGCCTTCAACAGTTTTTGCTGATCCATCAAAACCTACTTGTACTTTCGATGAAACACTTCCCTCCTTCGCAATCACTTGATGTGGGATCAAATGTACGGGTTGTTCATGGGATGTTGATGTTAGCCTAATGCTGCGCCGTGTGCATATGGTAGGTTAATGAATTATTTAAAATTGCCATTAATCGTAAAACCAAAACAACAGTCCCTGGCAAATAAATACAAAAAATGCCCACCTATAAAAACATAGAAGAAAACAGAAGGTGGCACATTAACAAACACACAAAAACCAGAGGAAGCTGTTGTAAACAAACAATATCAAAGTGGAAGCAAAGCACGATTAAATAAATGCTGGGTTACCATACGCAACGGGCAAAGAAAAATTATTATTTAAATAAATTAAATAGGCTCACTCGCCATAGTAAACAATACACACCAGAGGAAAATATGAAAATATATTAAATGAGAACTCTGAAATTGTGGTTGCTCAAAATGATTATTTAATTTTTACTGCAATATTATATATTTTGTTTTCATTTCATTTCTTTTGTTAAATAAAATTTACAACATTATTGACATCGATGAATAAATAGTCCATTAGTACTGAAACTGTACTGAAATTATAAAAAGCCCAAATCTTGCAGGCACAGTTAAATGAAAATAGTGAATTGTTTATACAATTATTATTTTTCTTAAATTCACAATAAAATTATCGGAACAATAAACGCCCATTCTATAGGCTAAATAAATACTGAACGTCCGAATCAATGACGTAATAAATTAATAAAAAAAATTACAAGTAAATTGGATGCATCCGTTAGGCCTTATCAAATTTTAAATTGTTATCAAATTCAAATTAATTATTAAACACATACAAATATTACATAAAAAAGGTAAGTGTGACAGCTGTTAATTTATAGATTAAAATATAAAAATTTAACTATGGCTTGTCTGTTTAAAGTCTCGCAGTAGAAGAGTACAGTACGCTGGGGTAGCTTCATGTTTCCCATTTACAGCGGCAAAACAAAGAAGACGAAAAGATGAAGAAAATGCCCCAAAATAGGCCAGAAAGACTGAACTTCTGTAGTAGAGACTACAGGACAGCTCGTCAATAGTCCAGCTTGTGAATAGGCCTAGACGCGAATTGGCAGGGACGTGAATATTCCAAGACGAGAATCATCCAGGTTGAGAATCGGCCTGGACGCGAACCCTCACTACACAGAAATTATCAAAATTTTATAGAAGATAAAAATTTAAATAGAACACAAAACCTCTCGTAGGAAAATTACTCACCAGACGAGGGCGAAGATAATCACTTGACGAAATAATAGATGAAACAACCACGATAAAATATTTTTAAAAAAATGTAGCACTACAGTTTTCTACTATGTCAAAAAAATATTGATAAGCTACATTATAAAAAAGGTTAAATAATGGCAACTCAAGTGCCAAGATCTGCCAAAAAGGCAGGAACACCAAACACACTCATCTTGACGATACGGTGGTTGACGGCAAAGTATTAAGAAAATCAACGGAAGAAGCTGCAGAAACGTTGAACAAAAGAGCATCGGAAATGGTTAGCAACAGTACCAACATAGGCAAAGTGCGCATTGAAGCACAGTAGCATGCGACGATCACGTGAACAGAATCGCTAAACTGCATCGAAATCACGCGGTGAAATACAGAAATCACGCACTGCAACGGCAGCAGCACATGGCATGAAGACGGAGGTATGACAGAACAACTGACAGAGGAATGTAAATCTCAGCAGCTACTGTCCTGCTAAAAAAAAAAAAAACACTGTAGCACGACTAGTGTCGGCTCGAAGTAATGTAGCAAGAAAAAATAGCTGTAATTGAAATTGAACTTTCTGAAATATCGTTAATAAAATTAAATTACTCAAAAACACTTATTATTGTTAATATAATATTAAACAAGTTAATAACAACACAAAATAAATTATAATTTGCCTGAATTTAAGAAACATAAATAAAAAAAAAATTAATATGTATATTATTTAAGTCGTGTCGTATTTGATATGGCACAATGCTATCTTCGGAGTTGGGTACCAATTCGCCAGTGTGTGTCATATGGTCAAGCCGCTCATATTCATTCGTAAAGCAACTGTATATTCATGCTGTAACGTGGGCACCATATTAACACTTCAGTCTAGGCTGTAGAGTAGTCTGGGTGTAACTACATGTTGTAAGGCACTTGGCTTGCTCACCCTATTTATTTTCCAAATTCGGTTTGTGGTGTGAAATAATAGCTTTCTTTGGCCTAAACGTAACGTAACTTTCGGTGTAACCATTAAGAACTAAAAGCCTATTTATATGTGTTTTCCGGCGTCAGCATAGGTCTAATGGAATCCCGGCATGTTTCGCGATCACTAGGTATAGAATGAGGGTTAGGATGAGTCGCTCGGGAGAACGGGAGACCCGGCTTGCCAGTGTGTAGTGCATCGAGATCACCTAGAATAGCTATTAAGGACCTGTGTGTAGTTTAAGTTGTAACCGGGACTTGACACATTTGTCTGTGTAGACCACGGTAAATGAATGAAGAAAAGCAAGGGACGTTTA
>PNEQ01066195.1:0-16538 GCA_003012365.1 Medauroidea extradentata | reverse complement strand
TTTTACCGAATAGAACTATGCAAATACAATGTGCTATTTTTCAACAAGGACTCACACCAACCTACACCCATGACGAACCTGAGATTCAAGAGCTCTTGTCTCTATATAAAAGGCTGGCTAATAATTTTCAGAAATTTTCGTATTCCATTTTTCTTTGAGTTATCTGGCAAAGTACATGTTATTTTATTTTAATTTTCTAATGGCAAATATATGTAAATTAATTTCTTTCTTCACTATTCCTAAAATTTTGACTCCGAATATAATTAAAAATGGTAATTTTTCAAAACTATTCATACCATTTTATTATTTGAGTAGTTTGACACATGCTCAGTGCTGTAGTAAGTAGGGTATTGTTTAAGAGGGAAATTGCGTTTATAGCCACAATATCCTTTAACCCTATCTATAGTCGCTACAATTCTTGCCTTATAAACATCACCACAGTTTGTTCATTAATGAAGACGTATATCCACGTTTCGAAAACCATGCAAGACATTTTCACTGTTCACGTCCAGCATCACATAACCTAATCTGCAAGCGACGTAAATATAAACCGATGCGAGGACGGAACAAATTGAACAAGGAACTTTGGTTCGGACCACGCGGCCGTGGTTCGGATGAACTGGAACGGAAAATGGACGAACGAAAGAAAACATTCGCAGTAACCACAACATTGACGCATTAACGTCCATAAATTCTTTGAAAAAATAAAACATTATATCTGATTGTGCTATTTCTGACTTATTTTTACTGTGGTAGCCCCATGGCTCCGCCACACAAGTGGGCTCAACAGAATGAAATATAAATAAATAATACTTTTGGTATCTTCAGAGTATCGTACGTCTCTAAATACTGGCAAGTGTACCAAGAAACTCGTACGTTTAGCAGTGCGTCAGTCGTTAAATAACTCGTGAATCAACTGTACGGACGTGTCGTCCGCTAACCATAATTAAAATAATAAACATATAGCGTCGTAGATTGTGTTTGTAACGTCTGTATATTTTAGATATTTATTAATAAATCTCTCATTAAGTGATTGAGTGGTAAATTTATATATACACGACATATAACAAAGATCTATTTCTTATGCAAGATCACAGTGCACAGCGGTCGGCAGCCAATGAACATGTTTGTTTATAATTTACTTTGTTTATCCTAAAACTCAACTAAGAGTGAACGGAGAATAACAATATAACTATTTGTTTGGAGCAAATAGGTTGACACCGATGCTCCTGGGGGGGGGGGGGAAGGAGTGATGAAGACTGCATTGTTGCCTATGAAAATGGGCGCCACTTAGCTATTGGCTCAGCTGGTCCGGGGGCATGAGATGCTCAGGGCATATAGGGGCTGTGAAGCCCCCACAAGATGGCATCGTGGATACTCAAACACTTCTGCTCCTTGTAGGCCTGGAGCACGCCTCGCACACTGTAACAGGATAGCTAACTACCCGGAAATAACGAGAACTGACTCTTAGATCTATTCTTTACTTCACCACACAGTTTTTGTTACAACTGTCTACACACACACACTCACAAAATAGGTTATGCACAACTTCCGCAGCATTCTCCTGGACTTGATTAAACTGAAATTACATAATTAACAAAATTTAGGCTAACTGAAGTAACCCACATTCCACGTGGTTACCCTAACTAAATACCTCTGCAAGTGTCTAACGGTTAAATTCCAGAACGGATTAAAACAAAAATACACTGCTGATCACGTTAAGGTGTGTGCGAGGTAGGTAAAAAAAGGTCAACGGTTCCAGAGAATGAATACTTAAACCGAGAGACAAAAATCAGTTACAACAAAAATGCACCTCCGTAATAACACAACCGGCCTCAGTGAACGCTAGAGAACAACTGATGCGAGAGGTGCACATGCTGGCCGCACGTGGTGTGTGCCAGAAGCGCTAACATCCCTCGTGGTTAAAACATAACATACATCAACATTCTTAGGTTATGAACTTCAGTCTCGTGTTCTGTGTTACTTACTGAAAACATGCTTGCACTACAGTATTTATATTTATTTGCCATACTTGTTTCACCCCCCCTTTTCACATCTCGTGGCCTGTGTCTGTGGGCCAGACTTTGGTCTCAGGCCCGAAGCAGTACGTCGTCATACGCCCTCCTCTCGAGGACCAAAACTGGCTGCGCACCCGCCCCCAAACACTCTATGGCATCGAACAGCACGGGTGATGGCGGGTTGGGTCACGACTCCTGAGGTCTAATCTGTTGTGGGTGGCGTGTGTTGCTGGGTCACTCTCCCTGGGCGGAAGGGGGGTGTCAGCCCCTCCCCTCTCCGGTCTCAGCTGCCTCGGCTTCGTTATGACAGCATGATGTCTCGGTATGTGCGGGGAGGGGGCCATCCACCTTCGAGGTGGCTGCCGGGGCGAGCAAGGAACTGACGAGAGGCCCGGCCCCGCCGAATCTGGCGGTCTTCCGGCGGCTACTCTACCGTCACCCATAAGGTCGCGTCGTATAGGGAGAACTCCGGGCCCAATCCCGCCATTCCCCAGGGGACAGTGGAGTGGGCGGTGGTTTCTCCGGCTCCACCATGATGGGTCCCGGATCTGTTCCCTGCCAACCTCTCCACGGCTCCCACGAGGGGGTTGTGGTCGCGTCTTCCCGACTGCCTTCCTCTGGGCTATCCGTCTGTTCTTCTCGGACATCTTCCTCGACTGCACATATGTAGGCAGTACGTAAGTCATCTTGGTGTACCTCCGAGGTCTTTCCTCTCTGGTCCTTTACTATGTAGCATATGCGGCCCGCTCTCCGACTGATAGTCCCTAGTCTCGTCCTGGGCGGTGCCAGCCCTGCACAGAATTGTTGTCCCATCGCTGACAGGGGGTGGTTCCTCATGTATACCAGTCCCCTAGCTCCAGCTGTTGTGGGGGCAGTTCGACTGGGGTGTAATCCACAGTGCATACGCTTCTTGCGCTCTCTTTGCCTCCTCCACCACCTCATTCCTCTGCTGTGCCTCTCCTTCTCTCGTACGCCCTTCTCCTCCTTCTGTCTCTGGTTCGCCCGGTCGGGCCAGCTATTTTCCCATTAACAGCTCCGCTGGCATCGCGCAAGTCACCTCGTTCGTCGGCCGCCGGAAGCAGAACAGTGCTTTCGTTATGAGGTTGTCCCACTGATGATGGTCTTCCTGTAGGGTCAGTCGCAGCTATTTCCTTAGTTCCTGGTTCTTACGTTCGACGGGGTTGGCACGCGGGTGGTATACCGATGTGGTGAGGGGTTGAATCTGTAGGTTCTGGCACCACTGCTTCCAGGTTCGCCCCACAAGCTGTCGCCCATTGTCCATCAGGATGGACCTGGGGTAACTCCACCGGGTAAAGCATGCTCTCTCCAGGAGCGCGTTGATCGTTCATGCTCTCACATTGCTTACCGGGAATGCTTCCACCCACCGGCTCATCATATTGGTCACGACCACTGAGAAACTCTTACCCCTCGGTGTCTGCGGGTATGGTCCCATCACGTCCACAGCCATGTCTTGGAACATATATATCACGTGGTGTGTGGGGTCTTCGTTGCGCGACTCCCTCTGTTCTCCGCACTTTCCACAACTGGCATTGTTTGCTGGAGCGGACGTATGCCCGCACATCCGTTGCTACCCCTGGCCAATGGAAATGTTCTTGCACATGTCTGCCAGTCTGCACTGCTCCGGGGCAGCCCGCCCCCTCATGGGCATAGCGCAGCACGCTTTCTCGCGCTTCTGGTGATATGTAGGTCCACCACCCATCCGAGTTCCCTGGCGGTCGGACTTGTAGGACGTCGTCGACTACCCTTGCATTCGGATGTAGCCCCTTCCATGCATACTACCCTTAGCGTGGCAGCCTTGGGTGATTTCACTTGTGCTCTCCTCACTACCCGCAGCAGTTCTACCCACATGCCCACTGGTAGTATCGGTCCGCCCCAGATTGTTTGCAACACCAATGTGTCTCGGCCCCTTCATCGCCCCACTTCTTGCCTGTCGGGCAGGCACAGCGTCTCCCAATCTCCCACTTCAGGTTGCATGGTCTGATCCACCGGGTCGTGGGACATAGCATCGGGTAACTCGTTTCTCCTGGCACAGTGTTCTATGGTGTAGTTGAATGACTGTAGCATCAGTACCCACCTAACTAACTTCCCTCTACCGCCCTGCATAGTTTCCAGCCAGGTTAAGCTCTGATTATCTGTGCGTAAGGTGAATTGTTGGCCTTCTAGGTAGGGTCTGTATTTGCGCAGGGCCCACACTACTGCAAAACACTCTCGATCGTTACTGTGGTAGTATTACTGGGTCGGCGTGAACTTTACACAGCCGTAGTAGATGATCAGTCTCTTCCCCTCCTGTGTCAGCTGGTACAACACTGCTCTGGCCCCGGTTAAACTCGTGTCTCTCTGAACATGCAAGCGGCGCTCGGCGTCTACACGCGACAGCCCATAGCACTCAGCACCTGTGTGTTCAACTCTTAGAATGCTCGTGCACAATCTTCAGTCCAAAGTAACATTCGATACTGGGACAACAACTCTGTCAGGGGGCACATATTTCCGCGAAGTGCAGTACATATTTTCGCATCAAGTTTGATAGGCCGATAAATTTTTGCAGTTTTTTCCATGTGTGTGATGGCTCTCAATTCACAATCTTTGTCAAGTTGTTGGGGCGTGTGTAATTGCCCTCCTCGCGTACTATATGCCCCAGGAACTCCATACTTCGCTTCCCTATGTAACACTTTGCCAGGGATACCACAAGCTGGTGTGTGGCAAGTCATTCAAGGATGCGGCCCATGTGCTGTATTTGTTCGTCCCATGAGTCTGACCAGATGATTATGTCGTCAAGGTATGCCGTTACAAAGTCCCTGATCGGTCCCTCGAGCACTCGCACCATCATGTCCTGGAAAGTCGCAGGGGTGCACTTCAGCCTAAACGGCACTACCCAAAACGGGAATCGACCCCCATCAGGCGTCGTAAATGCAGTTTATTCCCTGACCCTGGTGTGTATTGGTACCTGCCAGTACCCTGAATTGAGGTCTAGAGTGGAAAACACGTTCCCTTTTCTCAGTCCCGTCAGGGCCTCATCCACGCAGGTCTGCGGGGGTGGGGCTGATTGCATCACCATGTTCAGCACCCTGAAGTCAACAGAAAATCTGAGGGTCCCGGCCTCCTTTGGTACTAGGACTATGCATGCATTAAAGTTACTCTGGGTGGGTTCGATAACCCCTTTGGACAAATTCTCTGCTACCTGCTATCGAATAATTTTTCTCTCCACAAAACAGTACACTGGAGTCTCTTGCTCTATCGGGATATGGTGCCCGGCCGCAACAGTGGCATGGAACAGGTCTGAAAATGCAAACACACCCGCGATCTCCTGCACTACCTCAGCCGTGCGGGCCTGGAACTCGGTTGGGACCTCGTGTTCCAAGTCCGTTAAGGTTACCCTCTTATGATAGGTTGGTTTGGATTAACCCATTGCGTAGAAGGTCCGTCAGTTTTTGCTCCCCAGGTATAGACAATGTTCCGCGACCTCGATCACAGCCTCCTGCTGTTCCAGTCACGGCCTTCCCAGGACCACATCCTCCAGCAGGTCGTCCACGATGATCACTGTTGTGGTAGTGACAGGTCCCACAGCTGTATCCTGACGTCTGCCGTGCCCAAGGTCGCACACGACTGTCCCCGGGCAGCAAGGAGGTTCTCGGTGCTTGGCCGCACCTCCTGCTCCTCTACAAACTCTGGTCTGACGAAGGTGTGTGATGCGGCCGTATCTACCAGGACCGCGACATCTCGGTCGTTGACACGGGCCAGGATGCATAGCAGGTGGCTTACTTTGGTTGACATCTGGCCCAGGTGTGGTGCACTGCGTGATCCAGGCAGGTTACCAGACCGCGACACGTTCTGTTCCCAGGTTCTCTTCTGCTCCCTGTAGGCCTGGAGCATGCCTCGAACACTGTAACAGGATAAGTTAACTACTCGGTAATAACAAGAACTGACTCTTAGTTCTACTCTTTACTTCACCACACAGTTTTTGTTACAACTGTCTACACACATACTCTCACAAAATAGGTTATGCACAACTTCCGCAGCATTCTCCTTGACTTCATTAAACAGAAATTATGTAATTAACAAAATCTAGGCTAACTGAAGTAACCCACATGCCACGTGGTTACGCTAACCAAATGCCTCTGCTGGTGGCTAACGGTTAAATTCCAGAACGGATCAAAACAAAAATACACTGCTGATCACATTACGGTGTGTGTGAGGGAGGTAATCAAAGGTCAACGGTTCCGGAGAATGAATACTTAAACCGCGAGACTAAAAGTCAGTTACAACAAAAATGCAGCTCGCTCGCAATAACACAACCGGCCGCACAAAACGCCAGAGAACAACTGGGACGAGAGGTGCGCACGATGGCTGCACGTGTGTGTGCCGGAAGCTCGTGGTTAAAACAAAACATACATCAAAAACAATTCTTAGGTTATGAACTTCACTCTCGTGTTCTGTTTTACTTACTGAGAATATACTTGTGCTATAGTATTTATGTTTATTTTTTGCATACTTGTTTCACCTGCCTTTACATCTCATGGCCTGTGTTTGCGGGCCAGGCTTTGGTTTCGGGCCCGAGGCAGTACGACGTCAAGGTACTAAAAAGCCTCTACTGAACAAGCAACATGGCTAATCAGTGATAATGGCGGCGAATGTCTCGACTAAATATTTCGGAGACCTCTTTGAATAATTCTTATTGAAATATTACATCGCAATATTTCTGGAATGTGCACACTGTAGTTCTGTTGGAAGTTTCAGAGGAACAATACTGAGACCTATCTGTAACATGAGATGTGTAATGTTACATTGGAATTTTTTCATAAATATAAGCGAAATATTCAAATGAAATGTTATCTAAACAAGACATTTTAAAGTCTCCGACATGTTTCTGAAACATAACTGAAATGTTGTGAGCTATACGGGCTTGACTAGAAAGAATTAATTTCAATGACCTTTTCTCTATGTACAGTACTGGTATGTAGTGGTTTCACTTTGTAATTGTGTTAAGGTTTGTATACAAAACGATCGTTTCCAGCACAACATAAAAATATCGCAATATAAAAATAGACCTAGGTTATCAATTTATTTCACTTATGCTGTTAAAATTATATGTTCTCCTTCACGCCTACAATAATATCTAATGTCAAAAAACAGTGTTCGTGTATACTACAGAAGGCAGTTAAGTTGGTCTCTGAGCTCCCTAGTTCTGTTATCAGGACGAGAGCGCGAAGAGAAACTGATATCCTATTATCCAGAGTCACCTGCCAAGTTGATACTAGTAGGGCGCAAAACATTCGGCGCATTCCGTCGTACACTACAAAAGTGTAAAATATTTGTGAGTTGCAGCAGTTGTGCTCGAGAGTACGTATATACCTTTCAGAATATGCGAAAACTATTGTAAGCTGCTACGATTTATTTCTGTGAATTAACATACACAAGGTTTCGAAAAAAACTATTCAGTCAACCAAAATTAATGGAAATGACGTTGCATTAAGGCAAACCTGAAAATAAAATTTACTTATTCTACCACAGAATAATAGTCAGAGATTATAAATCAGACTGATTGACAATATCACTATGCTTACGGTATCTGCTGCAACACACTTTTTCAAGATATTTCTTTAGTTCTACATCAAAGGGCTCTGTAAAAAGATGTACAATGCGTGTGTTCGTAAACAGGGGCTGGCAAATGCCCTTCTCTCCTGGATTTAGAATTTTAAATGAATAAAATTCATGTTTTGTAATTTGTTATTTAAATTATGTTAATTTAAGCACATAAAACTAAAGTTTTATTTTTAAGGTTTTTAATTTATACATGCTTAATTAATTAAAAAGATGTAACAAAGTCACTGTCGCCGAAAAAAATCTTGCCCCCCCTCCCAAGGAAAACCTGAAATGACACCCCTGATTGGCTATGGAAAAGGCCTGCAGCATGCAATACCACCCATAAAGGTACAACAAAAATAAATTATAAACAAACTTTTTAATTTTAAGAATGTTTACAATTGTAAACAAAAAAAAATGTTTTACAGGTATATTCTAGGTTCAGAATAACCCGTCTCTTGGTAATTCGTCATTTTATACGCGTATGTAGATAAAGAAGTATAAATAAAATTATCATTTTCAAAATATTATATATATATTGAAAAAGTATATAAAATAGCTATATTTATATACAGCCCTAGAACTTAGCTATCTACGTATGCATATATTATAACGATGAGTTACCAAGAGAGTGATTGTTCTGGACCTACTATATACCGGTACATATATGACAAATGTAACTTAATTTTTCTTAATTTTTTGTTCACATTTTTTAAAATAAACTTTTTTTTTACTTTAATTTTTATCTCCTTTTTGTCTTGTATCTCTGGAACTAATTTATTGGCTTGTCGGTCTACTTAATACAATTCATACCAATAAAATGGCCCACGTTGGCCGAGTGGTCAGACCTCTCGCCTCTCCTACGAATGCTATCCGTGTTCGATTCCCGGCGAGGTCGGTTCCTAGATTTTGCATGTGGGAATCGTGTCGTACGATGCCGCTGATTGGCGGGTTTTCTCGGGGATCTCACGTTTCTCCTGCCCCTTCATTCCAGTGCTGTTCCAAACTCATCTCATGTCGCCCTCCACCAGCCCTGAAAAACTCGATGTTAAGCGCTGATCAATTTATCTTAATTCATTCAGTCATTGCAATTTAAACAAGATAAAAACATAAATTTATGTTTTAGTTCACGTAATTTTAATAATATAATGATATGTGTGTAATGTAACCAATATTATTGTATTGTCACTGTGGTATATTGGCTACGTTGTGTTGCCCACACTTGCTGCTCCAGACGAGCAGTCATTTGTAGATGGTTGCCATGACATGTTGTGTATATGTTGCTGCACTAATAAAGAAGTAGAAATACAAAATTGGCGACGAGGATGGGATCCTTCGACGACATATTTCTTGTTTAAAGTTATATTCTTAAAATGTCGGGGTTTAAGGTAGAAAAGTTCGTCATAGGGGACGACGTTTTGGATTCATATGTCGAGAGGTTAGAACAATTCTTCATTGCCAACGGCCTCGGGAACAAAGAAGAAGACCATGTAAAGCGACGGGCAGTTCTCATCTCGTCAGTTGGCAAAGATACTTATGAAGTGTTACTAAATTTGTCGGAACCTAAGAAGCCACACGAATGCAGCTACAGTGAATTAGTGGCTTTGTTAACGTGGCACTTTTCTCCGAGACCGTTAGTAATTGCAGAGCGTCATAACTTCCATAAACGAGTGCAACAGGAACAGGAGACTGTGTCTGAGTTCGTAGTTGAGTTGCACAAGTTAAATCGGTTTTGTAATTTCGGAACTTTCCTAGATTCGGCCCTGAGGGATCAGTTTGTTGTCAGCTTGAAGGACAAAAACATCACACAAAGTTTATACCTTGAATCAGATGACCTAACCTTCAAGAAGGCAGTTGCAGTAGCAAGTTCACATGAAGCAGCCATGGGAAATGTTTCTCATGGGACATGGGAGCAAGAAAAATAGTTGTCTATCACGATCGTGTGTAGTTCGTACTGAACAGGAGTCAGTTTATGTTGTGAAAGTCCAACCTCAAAGGGGTCGGCTGAGTAACGGGTATGGTCAGTCCCAAGGTCAAGGGTCTGGTTATCCCCAATGTCAGTGTTGCGGTAACATGAATCATGCTTCATCACAGTGCAGGTTCAGAAGTTACAAGTGTAACAATTGCAATCAGGTTGGTCATTTGAGGAGAATGTGTCTACATTTCAAAATTATGTTTTGCATGACACTTCAGAAGAACCTAATTTTGAGTCGTCAGAAACAGAGTTCTCGGCACTGTTTCAGGTGTTAGCCGCACATGATAAACCTAAGCCATGGGTTTTGTCTGTCAGTGTAGAAGATGTCCAGTTAGACATGGAGACTGATAGCCGGGCAGCAATATCGGCCATTTCAGAGAGAACGTACAGAAACCTTTTTTCAACTTACCCGTTGCAAGCCACTGGTGTGCGTCTCAAGTCCTGCACAGGTAGCATCATCAGTCCGTGTGGCACTATCAAGGTCTGTGCAAAAGAAGTCTCAGGTACTGTATTTGTTTGTGATAACTAATGGTGATCCTCCTTTGTTGGGTAGGGATTGGTATGAGGCATTGCAGCTTCCACTGCCAGGTGTTAACCATGTGAGTGTTTCCTCCAGGGATACAGAAAGTGCAGTGTTAAATGTGTTGGTAAAAAAATACCCTTATATATTAAAAGAGGGCTTGGAAACATTTGCGGGGAAGCACATGTCATTGCATGTCAAGAAAAATACAGTACCAGTATTTCCCCCCCCCCGAAAATACACGCTTTTGCACTGAAAACGAAGGTTGATACAGAACTGGACAGGTTGTTGCAGCTAGGAATTCTTCGTCCAGTTATATTAAGCCCTTGGGCTACCCCGATTGTGCCTGTAGTAAAGAATGATAGGAGTGTCAGGATTTGTGCAGACTTCAAGGTGACTGTCAACCGCCACCTAATAGCAGAACACTATCCATTGCCGAGGGTTGAAGAATTGTTTTCTCGGTTGCAAGGGGGTGAAGAATTTTCAATCATTAATTATTTTCCTCAAGCTTTTCAACAATTGCAGCTTGATACAATGTCGCAAGAACTGTGCACTATAAATACTCACAGGGGGCTGTTCCAGTACACCAGATTACCCTTTGGCATAACTTCATGTCCTGCAATATTTCAAAGGACTATAGAGCAAGTTCTGCAAGGTTTAGATGGGGTGGTCTTCTTCCAGGATGACATCTTAGTTACTGGGACTTCCAATGAACAGCGCTAGAAAAATTTACATAGTGTATTACAGTTACTACAGGAGCATGGATTCAAGGTAAATAAACAGAAGTGTAAGTTCTTTTGCTCATCTGTACACTTCCTGGCCCATACAGTTGATAAGGAGGGCTTACACATGTGCACAGAGAAAGTTAAGGCTGTTGTGGAAGCACCAGTGCCAACGAACGTCAGACAGTTACGAGCCTGGCTAGGTTTAGTAAATTATTATATCAGATTTTTACCCAAGTTGTCCACTGTCTTGGCCCCCTTACATATGTTGCTACAAAAGGTTTGTAAATGGAGTTGGTCACCAAATTGTCAAGAGGCATTTGTAGAATTAAAAGAGTTGGTGGTGTCCTCGCGGGTTATTACACATTATGACCTAAGTTTACCAATTAAACTGGCATGTGATGCATCTCCATATGGTATTGGAGCAGTCATTAGTCACGTGTTCCCTGATGGGTCAGAAAAGCCAATTATTTTTGGTTCTCGCACATTGTCAATAACAGAGAAAAATTATTCACAGTTGGACAGAGAGGCTCTTGGAATTGTGTTCGGTGTGAAAAAGTTTTTTCCAGTATTTGTACGGTCGTAAGTTCCTCTTGGTAATGCTGAGTCACATTCTTGGGAGATCATTGTGGCATTCCCCAACTCGCTGCCAACAAATTGCAACGTTGGGCAGTGTTGTTACAAGGCTTTGACTATACAGTCCAGTATGTCAAGGGACACCAAAATAGTAATGCAGATGGGCTCTCAAGGTTGCCACTTCACAGTTTGGAAGTGTCTGAGCAGTTTTCATATTTACATGTAGGCATTAATGAGTTTCATCCAGTGACAGCAACGGCTATCAGAATCTCCTGAGAACGAGATACTGTCTTAAGTAAGGTAATTAGTTACGTCAGGGATGAATGGCAAAGCTGTGTTGAAAACTCTTTGGAAGCATTCTACAGAAAAAAACAAGAATTGACTCTTGAGCAAGGTTGTGTTCTTTGGGGCCACAGAGTCGTTGTACCACAAGTACTGCGAGACAGAGTCGAACAAGAACTACATGCAAGCCACTTTGGAATCTGTAAGAAGAAGGCATTAGCACGCTCTTATGTATGGTGGCCAAAAATGGACCAGGATCTGTAAGATGTTGTTTCCCGCTGTAATGCATGTCTCCAAAACAAGTCAATGCCAGACAAGTCAGTTCTCTTGTCTTGGGTTTGGCCTGGCAGGCCCTGGCAGCGTGTGCATGTGGACATTGCTGGTCCATTTATGGGGAAGAGTTTTTTGGTGCTTGTTGACAGTTATTCCAAGTGGCCAGAAGTTTGTGAGTTATCTGGCATCAGCTCGAGTGAAGTCATCAGATAACTTCGGTGGTGGTGTGCAACATATGGTATTCCAGAGCAGCTTATTTCCGACAGTGAAACTCAATTCTCGTCAGCAGAGTTTGACAAATTTTGTAAGTTTAATGCGATAAAACACACCTTCTCTCCACCATATCATCCTGCCACAAATGGATTAGCCGAAAATATGGTGAAGACGTTCAAGAACAAAATCAAAGCTCTTGTATATTCCAAATTGTCCCTGGCTGAAGCATTGCCCAGATTTCTTCTAACCTATCGGGTAACTCCACATTCGGTGACAGGTGAATCTCCGAATGCCTTGATGTTTGGCAGAGTAGTTCGTAACAGACTGTCTCTCTTGTCACCCTCAATATCGTCGACTGTGATGGGCCACCAACTGCAATCTTCTACTCATCAGCCTCGGCGAAATATAAATTTTAACATAGGAAATGAAGTTGGGTTTCGTTTATATGCAAGTGTGCTTAAGAAGTAGGGAAAAGGAATAATAGTTGAAAAACTAGGCCCACTTTCCTATAGGGTTCAGGATGCAAGTGGTAATGTTTTTCATCGATTTCTGGATCAGTTGTGCAGGGTCCTTCCTCGTAGGACGGATAACGAAGGAACCACAGAAGAGAACCAAGCAAACAAAATTAGTGAAAAAGATGATGGAAGGAGTGAAGACCACAGTGTGCACAGTAATAAAGGAAGAATTGAAGATCATCATGCGGACAGTGATGAGGATTACCACTGCGTTATCAACATCGAGCAAGAAGGTGTTGTTGAAGAAGATGACAGTGCTACTTAAAGTGGTTTCAAAGGGTTTCCAATGAGTAATAATACATTGTCAGATAGTGAAGTAACAGAACGACGGTACCCTAAGCGAAATAGAATTCCTAAACAAAAGATTGACCTGTAGTGTGTATTGTTAATTGTAGGGTACCTTGTTAGTGCATAAACTATAGGTTACGTTCCTTGTTAGTCTAATTACAAGAGTGTAAAGATTGGATTGTGTGTTTGTTTGTTGAAGGTTATTTTGGTAGTGTGTCTAATTAGATGTTATGTTCTTTTCATTTAATACGCAAATGTTTATAGTGTTAGAAGCTCACATCTTTCATATAGTGGGGAGGAATGTGGTATATTGGCTATGTTGTGTTGCCCACACTGGCTACTCCATACGAGCAGTCATTTGTAGACGGTTGCCATGACATGTTGTGTCAATTAAGATGTAGGAAAATTTATTGTTAGGCTTTATATTTTAATTCAGCAACTGTTCGAAATATGTTAACTTTATTCGAACAGTAAATTACATATTTCTCCTGAAAAACCGAACTCCGAAATTCTAGTTCTATCCTTGGTGTTTGACGTCCAGATTTACGCATATAGGATAGTGTCATACGATGTCGCAGTTCGGCGGGTATTCCTACTTTCCCCACTCTTGCATTCCGGCACTTCTCGATATTTATCTCATTCACCCTCATAGACACTGAATGTCTTTGATGATAATATCCTTCAGTTCTGTAATAAACTATATAACAGTATTAAATACTTTATATTGACATTTTCAGTATCTGTTTTTTCCTGAAGTGGTTAGTGGCTAACAAGGTCGTTCTTTGCTGACTTGACGAATCCTGACTACATCTCTTTCTCTCACAACCGTGTACTTTGCTGCTCTTGCTGGTTGCTCTCTTAGAGGCTCAAGCATTTACTTGTCATTTCTTCATCACAACACAGAATAACGGTATTTATTAGTTCCCGCTCTCTGCTATGCTTCTCCTTGCCGCGCCTCTACAGGCTACCACCTTCACCTTACATTTTCGGGTATACACTGAGGGTCGATGTTTTCCTAACAGCTACTACACGGCTGCTGACTGTGTGTCACCACCTTATCTCCTCTTCTTCCCCTGTCCTGCTGTCCCAACAACCCCACACTGAGAGAAGCCAAAATAACTGCATACTATAGTACCTGATATAGTTACATATTTTATTTATTTATTTACAGCCATACAGGTATGTACTCTTTACGGATAAATGTTAAACTAGATATTACATAGTATATAAATATTTTCAGAATCCATACGACTACTTTATCAGACGATTTCAAGTTGTAATTACATTACCAGACGTTTTCACGTTAAAATATTTGTCTTTTAAATAAAGTCGATAGAAATTACATTCAAATTATCGAACATAGAATCTATTGTGTTAAGCATTCGACACACACTATTCTCTGTTCACTCTAAGTTGAGTTCTAAGGTAAACAAATAAAGTAATATAATTACACTTCGCTAGCTTCTAATTGGCTCAATTTGTGCGTCGCGCAGACGTACTCTTTCCAACCGACAAAAGTGTGTACAGTCGGCATCATAGGAAACAACAACGCCGTATATATTAAAACAATATTACGTGAAAATTTCGTACGTGTTATCGACATAGGGAAACAAAAATTACACAAAAACTTGATAAAAATATTGGCATCATATGTAATTACTGTACATTTCAAAATTTAATAGTAATTGTCAAGTCATGACTAACGATTGTATTCAAATATTCCGGTATTAACGTAACGAAAATTTGGTACTACATGTAGAAAATAAGTTGTCAACAAGATGAGTGATTAAACTTACTGTAAAGTCCTCCTGGACTATTTTGTACTTCGTTTTGGAAAAATTACATTTTATAAATCACCAAACAATCTGTCGATAATTCACAACACATATTGTTTTTTTTATACATAAAATATTGCTATGCGAAATTTTTATTCTTGCCTTATAAACATCACCACAGTTTGTTCAGTAATGAAGACATATATCCATGTTTCGAAAACCACGCAAGACATTTTCACTGTTCACGTCCAACATCACATAACCTAATCTGCAAGCGGCGTAAATATAAACCGACGCGAGGACGAAACAAAATAGAACAAGGAAATTTGGTTCGGACCACGCGGCCGTGGATCGGACGAACTGGAACGGAAAATGGACGAACGAAAGAAAACATTCGCAGTAACCACAATTAATACTGACGCGTTAACGTCCAAAAATTCTTTGAATAAATAAAACATTATATCTGATTGTGATATTTCTGACTTATTTTTACTGTGGTAATTATTACTGAACTAAACTTTTGGTATCTTCAGAGTATCGTACGTCTCTAAATACTGGCAAGTGTACCAAGAAACTTGTACGTTTAGCAGTGCGTCAGTCGTTAAATAACTCGTGCACTAACTGTACGGATATGTCGTCCGCTAACCATAATTATAGTAATAAACAAATAGCGTCGTAGATTGTGTTTGCAACGTCTGTATATTTTAGATATTTGTTAATAAAACTCTCTCATTAAGTGATGGAGTGGTAAATTTATATGTACACGACAAATAACAAAGATCTATTTCTTATGCAAGATCACAGTGCACGGCGGTCGGCAGCCAATGAACATGTTTGTTTATAATTTACTTTAGGCGTATTTTAGCAGTTGAATTAGTCACAAGCTGTTAGCAAGCGTTTGCCGAATCTGTTTGCATTTAAAAGAAATCGCTAAAATGCAATATTCAGTAAACATAAATGGCTACCACCATGGAGTTACGAAATTGTGTACTTGTTATTGTCTTATCAGGAATAGAATTGGAATGTATAAAGGAAAATACTTCTTCACGAATACATTTATTGGAAAATAAACTACGTTCACTATTTTTTTTACATGTACAACATAATAAATTGTAGAAATAAATTTAATTGTGCACCAGTATATGATGAAAAATTAATATTGCATCATGTTATTTTTAAATAACGTAAGTTTCGTCCATATTTCACATAAATACAGTTTGTTTTGGTTTCAGATTTGTTCGAAACAAAACAGGAAATGAAAGTAAAAGTAAGCATCCTGTGACCAAAACCTCGGTTGCCAGAAACGTGCAAACATTCCTCAGCCTGGTTGCAGCATGTTTGCAAGGAGCGCTAAAATGCTCTGTTTACAGGTACCGCTACCAATTCAACCGCTAAAATACGTCTTTTGTTTATCCTAAAACTCAACCACGGTCTAAGAGGTAGAGGTCTTGACACTGCCTATGCTCTCCAGCAAGAGAAAGTGGTCCCTTCATGTCGCCGAGCGCTAGTAGTAATTTGGTGGACGATTTGTCTTGTTTACATCTCGCGTTTTAACATTTTTTGCAATTATTTACATAAAACAATGTTAATAAGGTAAGCTAATATAGTATATACATGTTCCATGTCCATAATTGCAATGGCATGTGTGGAACTGTTTATAAAAGTAGTCTGAAGAAATATATTGAGTATTATTGTTTTAGTGAACACATTCGAACAAAAACTATATTTCGTGCCCTACAAAATTTGAGAAACGTTGCAATGTGCATCTACATGTATAATA
>PNEQ01066194.1:0-16537 GCA_003012365.1 Medauroidea extradentata | reverse complement strand
TTCATCATGTTTCGGATGAGCTTCTAGTCACGTCGGCCGTCCTCGAAGGGTTAAGACGCAGTTGGGACAGGTATCTATGACGTATGTTCGGCGGTTTTCCCACTATGAGCCACCCGGGCTTTGAGTCATCGGCCAGCCCTCAAGGTGTTACGAAACAGCCGCCGACCACTGGCCTCCAGGAACATGGCACGCAACAATATGTAGCATCTATTGAAATATGACTGTGTAAATATGTGCCTGATGTAATTAATATTGTATAGTCTCTGTTGCCTTTTTTTTTTCTTCTTCAACATGACAGCTTTACTAAAAGAAAAATGTTTCTGGTCAGAGTCAGATATGCAAAAACATTTGCAATGTGTATTGTATTGTATATATGTATATAATTTTGTTAACAAATTGACGAGTCCTATACTACCTGTACCATATTTGTACACAACTGTAGTCTACTGGACAATAAAGAATTGAATTGAATTGAATTGCATTACCGCATCGTTTACCGAAGACTATCGCTCAACGCTCATTCTCAAGAAGCGTGGTGTATGTCCGCGTTGCTACTGTGTTTCGGAAGGACTTCATATACAGGACTTAAGTCACATGTAACATTTACATTTCTCACGTCATGTAGCGTGTAGTAATATGTTAAGTGTGGTATTAATATCGAGGCATTCGTTGTATTTACTTTTACATCTCTATATAGGCTACTTCAAGATGAAAGTCTTCTGTTCCATCCTCCGAGGTATGCAAGTCCCCCTACTGCGTCCGCATGTTACACTTTCTCCACTTTCTTTTATTTTGTTTCAGTTGAGGGTCCGAGTTTAAGATCGTCCAAATTTTACGTAGTTTAAGTTTTACGACTCCTAAGTTTTCCTTCTAAATTAAAATTCAATTAATTTTAATAATACTTCTACCGGATTCTTTGGAGGTTGTTACCTGGAAAACCTGCGCATTTCAATCCTCACCCCGTTAGCATTGGTCTCAACACGTCTCACTTCCGGGATATTTATCTCAGCCGCTCTCAGCTAAGTTGGACACAACTATACAATCTTTCTGTAATAACACTATCGCGTTTCGTCATCACTTCGTCATCAAATGTTGTAACTATGATTCTAAGGAACTGTTTAATTTTAACCCAAGACTTGTAATGTACAAGAATTAATTTAATTGATTCATTAATTTAGTATTTTAACTTCCTGACGTAATATTGTTTCATTCTAATTTAATTTATCCTAAGGGGGGGGAGGAACTTATCTGAAGGGTTTACTTTGTACTATTTATTATTTTTAACGATAACTATGCTATATGCACTATGCTTGTGTTCGTATGCTCTTCTTCGCTCTGTTGAGACTAATGCCCAGTTTCAATTATTAACAAATTGACGTTTCACTTTGCCTTATAATGATTGTGTTAGTTTTACAATAGTTCGTCTGGACCCATCTCTTAGTTCATTTGTTATGTTTGCTCTACGAGAGCTCGTTAAGGCATCAGAATATTTACTCTGTGTACGTCTTCTTTTTCCTGCACGCTGTTTAATTTATGGTAGCAGTTATGAAAATTCAATTTTTTTATGTAACGGACTTAGTTCAAAGTTCTTTATTAGTAACTTTTGTAATTTAACACGTACACGCACGTGTTTTTATAAATGTACGTGATCTTTTTTATGCACTACAAATTGTAAAACGCCCGTGGTCCTGAATTTTGCTCGCGTGAAAATAAATAAATACAGAAGGCGGTACAATATTAACTTCCATTACACAATGTAGTTTGTACCAAGATAAGAACAGAAGTGCGGAAACATACAATTTCCCAGAGACAGACCTTGTACGTTGTTGATCTTACGGATCCATTTACAAGGTGAGGCTCCAGGGGTGCTCACAAAGGGGTTCATTTCGCAAGTTGCGCATTTCAAATTGTTTTTTTTTGGGGGGGGGGGATTCTTTTTTCAAGAATAAAATGTTTAATCATAAACAAAAAATGTTTTCATGATTGTACAAGTACTATCTTGGTATTACCTACAAAGTAGGCTATTAAAACAGAGCAGTTGTATTTGTTTGTGATTGTTTTTAACGACATGGGAGCCTAAATATATCTCCAGTACTGAAGTGTAACTCGTAGTATTAGCTTTTTTGGGGGGAGAAGATTTTTTTGGTGGGGGGGGGGGGAATTGGCACATTAGGGCTTGGAGGATGGGCACCCCTGAAAGGATCGATGTGACTAGCAGTGAAGTCTATACCTGCATGGTGCATACGTACCATGTTCTTGTACACATGACCACCAATAGTTGGAAGTCAAATGTTGTCAGTCGTAGCCATACCTTCGCGACAGTAGACCTTCCTGTAAATTCACAGAGGTCTTGTAAATCAAGCTCTTTACGTTGCGCCACAGGAAATTGTCTACGGAAATCAAGTCGAGTGGAACACGAGTAGGATAAACACACAAGCGAAATGCGAGCACCAAGCCAGTTTCTTGAAATTTGGAAAATTACTATTCAATTACCTCTAAAAACCGATGAAAATCGAACAAAAATTTAAGTTTTCTTTTACAATACAGAAAAATCAGCAACACCATCTCTCTATATAAAAATGAAAGCTGACTGACTGACTGACATAGCAAACTGCAGCCCAAACCACTGGACCTAGAATCGTGACATTTTTTGTGGGGGTTCCCCTAAGGTCGTAGGCGAGCACTGAGAAGGGATTTTTCGAAATTCGACCTCTAAGGGGGTGAAAAGGGGTGAAATGTGTTTCCGGAGAAACTTCGGTAGAGCTCGAACCCGACGGCCTCTCATTGTGATTTTTACTTTAATAGGACACTCGTAAAAATGCATATTAGTCAATTTAAGGATTTTTCGAAGTTCAACATTTAAGGGCCTGAAAAGACCTTAAATGTGTTTCCAATCAACTATCGATATCTATCGAACCATTCGGGATAGAGAGTTGATATTCACTTCAAAATATTGCTTAAGTAAATACCCAAAAAGGATTTTTAGTTTTTTTTAAATTTTATCCCCAGGCAGTAAAAAGGGGCAAAATGTGTTTTTTTTATGAATCGTCTATATCTTTAAAACACAATTGGCTATCGTTGTAATTTTAACTCTAATTGGTTACTTTTACAAATGTCTATGACAAGACTCAAATACGTTTCGAAATTCTTTGTTTAAGGGGTGAAAATACGTGAAGTGTGTTTTCGATTATCCTTCCATATCTATCGAATCAATCGAGATATCGAAATGCTCTTTGCTTTAAATTGGTGCTTTTGAAAATATCCCAAGTACCATTTAAAATATATTTTCCGAATTTGGCCCTAAACGGGTTAAAAAAGGGGTAATATGTGTATTCGACTTACATTCTATATATATCGATCCCATAGCTTTTTATATAGCGACGTGATTTTTGTTTAGGATTGATGCTTACTCAAATACCTAAAAAGTAATTTCAGGAATTTTCGAAATTCGTCACCTAAGGACGTGAAAAGGGGTGAAAAGTGGTGAAATGCGTTTTCAATTGATCGTCGATATTTCTTGGACCCAGCGGGCTAATGTTACGTCCACGAGATACCAATAAAGTATTCTAAAACGTCATTCAAGACTTTTTCGAAATTTACTCTCTTAGGTGGTGAAAATACCTTGATTGTGTTTTAGATAAATCCTCGATATCTATCGAACCTGTTGAGATATACAATTAATTTTTGCTTCAGGATGATGATTACAGAAATTATCGCAAAACTGTTTTCAGATTTTTCGAAATTCGATTCCTCAATACTGTGCAGGGGTGATATGTTTTTTTTTTTTTTTTTAAGTGAATGATCGATTTTGATTCGACTGAACGGGCTAGCGATGTGATTTACACTTCAGATGGATACTTATACAAATGTCTAAGATGTAAATTTAAAATATTTCGAAATTCGACACCCAAAAGGGTGAAAAAGCACAAAATTTATTTTCCATCAAACCACTATATCTATCTAACCAGTTGCGATATTGAGGTACTGTTAGCGTCAGAGTGATGCTTACGTAAATATTTAAAACATTATGTATGTATTTTTTTCTTTATAAGAAACGTGATTATTAAGAATAAAACTAAGTTGGTCAATATTCAAGGCAGACGATCCGAAAAGCAGGAACGAGCAGCCGAGAAGCAACCTATACAGGAGTTTCACTCTACAGTAACCTATCGAGAAGTGGTGTTGTACAACCCCTATGAGCTCAGGACACAGATATTTCATTTTTTAAAATAAAATTTTACTTTCATGAATTATTTCGACGTTACGTGACGCAGTTGTTTGTTACTCAGGTCTAAATTCCGGGAGGTTCTGGGCTCGAATCCCGTTAAAAGCTGCGTGCGAATATTCAATTCTGACACACAAAAACTACAAGGCAGATGGAATTAGTGCAATTTACATGTAGTCTTTAAAAGGGGGAATATTGCAGTTCACTTTCCGCTTAGGTTCCTCTACAATATCAGCTGACATATCGTCGGTATACTGCCAAAAGTGATTAAGTCATAATTGCTATTTCGTTTAAAAAGAGTATTAAATTGTAGATATTAACAAAAATGTGGTATGTTACTATACTGTGACACAACAGTACGAAACGACGAACAGACTTTAAACTTGGGCAATTATTCGTGAACAACATATACATATTCCTAGCATTTTTACAATTTTATCTCATTTTGACTTTGTCACTTTTGGCAGTAAACCGACGATATTAAATCTCACTAATCTCAAGTTTGGGGCACCAAATACGTTTCCGCGAAACCTTTACCCACTGAAACTTTGTAATGGCAATAAAGTTAAAGTGAATATTTTGAAAATATATAATTGAGGGCACCGTCACCAATGGTTGTGTACAGGGCAAACAGATGTTTCTCATTCGATTAACCACTTACCTTAGACGTCTGTAACTACCTCAGAACGTCAAATAGGCAGTTTTATAAACAAGGCCCAGGCGAAGTCGCTGTTAGTGGCAGGGACAAACGTAAGACTGCTTTTCACGTGGACAGCTATTGCTACTTATCCTGCTGCAGAATTAGTTCAACTAGCCGCATGGACATTCTAACACTTGATGAATGAAGTACCAATCTTGTGTACAAATAGGTTTTTCAAATAAAGTAAATATTATCAGTTACGAATAATACTCGCGAGCAAAGCCGCGGGGGACTGCTAGTCTTTCTATAAAATTTCAATTACGTCCAAGTCTTGTTCGAAAGCTCTGTTGGAATTCAGAAATAAGGGTACCGTATTTTACATTTAAAGGAAAAATTTTTTTTATTGAATTTGATGAGTTTTTAACCGTTTACCATTACATTTTTTAAATTTAGTTATGTGTTGGATTTGCGTGTATATTATACCAAATTAAAAAACTAGCCAAATTTCTTTTGCACGAGTGGTCAACATGTTACCAAATTAACTTAGAACTGCAAATGTCCATATAAAATAGTTTACAATATAATTTAAAATATTATAAATGCACTATCGCAGATGACAATATAAATATAATCAGCTAGGCCTAATTTATCAAACTGATAAAATCTTATTTAGTAAAATAACTAAAGAAAATTATAATGCATAATAATTTCTGATGCCGTAACCTAAGCCATTACAAAATCTAAATCATTATATATATATATATATATATATATATATATATATATATATATATATATATATATATATATATAATATATATTTATTTATTTATTTATTTATTTATTTATTTATTTATCTCCCGTAATTTACTTGGTCGTAACTAATTACGGTATTTATTTCTTTTCAAAGCGGTTTTTAAGTGAACAATCTCGTTTCTTCGTCAATAAAATTTTCTGTGTAATTTCCTATTTAATTCATGAAAGTTCTATGAGTGTAATAGTTTTCGTTCGAACAATAATATTTTGAAATGATTGTGTTTGAAGTATACGCCTTAGTTAAACACGTACACTGTGTTTTTTATCAGATAAACAACATATAACCGTATTTAAAAATTCCATGAAAATATTCAAACAACTTCCTGGCTTAGCTACTGCAGTTTGTTTAGTTAGCAACGTAAAAAATATGCATATTTTCTGTTAAAATTTCTTTTTAAAATTTTATGTTACATTTCTTTGATTAATTAAATCAACACTAGGCCTACAAACTATATGATGTTTAAAAGTTTCGGCAGAATTTATACGGATTTTTCTTTCTATTTAATCTTAAACTTTAGTTATTTTATAATTCAAACAGTTAGACTTGTAAAAACGTCATCATTTTCAAAATAAATAATAAGTGATATCGTTATCATAAATTAGTTGTGATTTACCTAAAAGTTCATTATTTCTGTAGCAAGTGTCAAGCTTCGATTTTTAAATTTTTGCAAGAAACATTTTGCCACAAAGTCCATTTTCAAAGTCTATATTCCAATTCTATATAATACCAATTTTATATCGACCATTGTTAACAGGAAAATATCTAAACTTACGTTGTTTATAGATAGGATGAAATACCATCGAAGAAGTGGCGCAGCGCGGTGTCTGACTTCCACAATCATACGATGCACTATGCAGCTACAGCCGCATACATACTCTTCACTACTTGCAGCCACCACACGCACAAACAAAACTCGTCAATAAGAAACCACTCAGTCAAACAACTTTAATATATTTGTTCTGTGTTAATCATGTTTCACGCGACTACCTTGCTTCCATCGGTCACTTTTGTAGATGTCCCATACAACATCGATGCACTGAACAGAGCTCTTCTGTTTCTCCATGTATCGTAAGTACTTGTTATGTACAGTACATAGTCTTGGAATGTCTGAGCATCATCAGGTTCGATCGCATGAATAAGTGGCTCCATCGAATAATCTGGCTTCAACTAAAGGCTTGGAAGGTGGCAACAATGTGTGTATGTAGTTCTGCAGTGCCTTGATCAAGCCTGCCTTGTTGCATGCACGTGACAGAACTTGTACACAAAGTGAAGATGTGTAAGGCTTGTTCTCATGGCGGAATAAATCATACAGGTTGCCATCACTTAGTACGCAGCAAATGTGTAAACGACTGAATACAGCACAAACTGGTTTCAAATATATTTTTCAAACTTTTTCTTTTGACATTGAAGTAATTGGCCTCTCGAAAGTCGGAAATTTGTTACATTTTATTGGAAACATTATCTTCTTTTCTGCAGATGCCAATTGTTTCATCATGAGATCCTGGAATAGTTCCTTGCTTCTCTGCTCAAGTGTTGTTATCGAAGTTGCCACCTTACCACTCATTACAACATGGCCAATCAGGCGATGTAGGTGCCTATTTGCTACAGAGGAAGGGTTCCTGACAATCTCAGAAGCCAAAACAATGGCATTGACAGGTTTAATAATTTTTCTATACATGGAGGAGTTTCTCTGGTGTTCGTAAAATGTTGTTTATTGTAGTAATGCAATGCGTTACTTTCTTCAAATAAATGCATCATTCGTGTTAACTCAGGACTTGCCATCAAAAATCTACGAAGTGCTTCTATATTCTCTGTGAAACCAAAAATTTCTCCATCGAATTTCAGAACCGAATTAAGTTTTTAATGTAAATGGTCCATTGTAATCGCTGAAAATTTTCGGTCGGTTTTACGTGCGACAACTGCACCATTTTCGAACGCATCGCTCACGTCTGGGTTTCGATCTTTCAGCGGTAACGTATCTCTAATATACACATCCTACCAACGTTCATAGTTTATATGATTTAAGGTAAAGAAGCATGGGGCGAGTTTGACCAGAATATGGATATACAAGTGAAACTTTTATTCCCGAAAGGAGCGGACCAAAGAGAGAATGTATGGCTCACTGCTTGCGATGTGTCCCAGTATTTGAACATAGACTTTTTTTCCTCAATATTTGTCACCGCTCATTCAGTTATGGCACAGTTCCATTACCACTCTCCATGTGTTCTTCACAAGCCCTGTTTTGTAGAGAGAACAATTCTGCTGCTGTCGATTCATGAATGTGTTTTACCTTTTTGAAGTGTTAAACTTAAAAGTGCGCCTTCAGCTTTCCCTTTTGTCGTAATTTCACTTCCTGTTATAATTTCAACCCATCCACTGCATCCAAGTCAATGCGGAGCAATCCAAAGAGCACCTTCTTCCACGTGTAGTTTATCCATCATAACAACGAACTTATCTGTGTTCGTCAGGAAGAGGTCGCTGAATTAGCTTCATCGGTGCAAAGAGTGGTTAGTCACCAACAATCACTGGTGATTATTGAAATTAAGGTATTTGACACATGCTGTAACAACATTAATGGAATTTACGTCATCTCAGTAGCTTTGGAGCACTCAGAATAAAGTTAACATTGTCATTGTTGTTACTAGTTTCGGAATAAGTTGGTAAAATGATGATTGATATGCAGTCCAGTTTAATCGCTGCCCCAAATTCCAAGCCTGTTCCCACGACTCATGTGTTTTAGTGTTTGGGGCTGATTTTAGTTGTGGCAGAGTAAGATCTTGTGGTTAAGCTATTTTATTCCCTGAAGCTTGAAATTCTGTAAAGTATGGAAGCGCTCCCGAATATGGCACAGAAAGGGTTGCTAATTTACGACTCTTTGTTCACTCTGGTCATAAGACAACTTGTTCTGGTGTGTCCTGAAATTTTCCGTGTAGGGCTCTGCGTAAGTCAAATAGCTGTTACATGCAGGGAACTCTCGGTTGTATTTGACCTTGAATTATCGTTTATGTTATATACGCAAGCAGTTGTAAACTGTGTTGTTTTGAGTTTTGAGGTTTTGTTCAGTGGAGTTCATGCTGTAAAGTTCATTAGTAATTTTAATACAAATAGATCTTTGAGGTTTGCAAGATTTGCCAAGACCCATGTAAACTAACTCCCTTTCTTAATGTCTCTGAATGGACTTAGGCAGCAAGATACATAAGTATGGTAATATTATGTGGCATGTGGGCACTCGTCTGTTCCTTTTTTCTGATTTTCTTTACTTTATTAAAACTAATTAGTTACGGGATTATACGTTCTGCTGTTTTTACGTGATTGGTACTTCTAAGTCAAAATTATGGCATGAGACATCAATAAAACTGCAACATCCTGCTTAAATGCCGACATGCATTCTTATCTTTGTTTTTCCAATGCTTAAAGATCAGCGCACATATCTAGAATGCGATATCTGAGCCCTGCGGAATGAATCTTTACATAAATGTTAAGTTTTCTAAGGCGTTTCTCATGCATTAAACAAATAGTTTACATGTTGAATACTTACTAGTGCGACTCCTGCATTCATTTCTATCTCTTTCATGGATGTAATTACACCGGCTAAAGCCATATTGTCCAACTGCTCATTTTTCAAGGCATTTTCTCTCCATTCTGATCTTTTATCAGCCTTTATAACTGGGTTGTAAAACCTTGTAAAATATATATCTGTTATTAAGTGGAACTATATCTTGGGCGTGAATTTGACACAGGATTTTAGGGTGTCGCAAGAGAATAAATAGCTCCACTGCGCACTCTTACGTCAATTAAATCAGTTAATGCTAGGTGTCATGAGGATTGCCTTGCTGCAGAGTCATTACAGTACGAACAGGTTTCTGGTATCTGTGGATCAGCCATTCGCCTCGTCTTCACAGAGGATCTGGCTCCTGATACAGATCCACATTCGTTCCTCTTTATGTATAGAACCGATATCATGGACATACGCCATTGCCGTCTTGCAGAAAACCTCCACAATAAAACGAAAAACAACAACAAAAACCAACAAAGAAAAGTCGAGCGTTAGCTGTTGTCAACAAACAAATAACATACATACAGTCCTAGAGAGGGACATAGTCGTAGCCACAAAGTGGAACAGATAAAAAACAAACAACAAAATTCAAAAAATTAATTCCTAGCTGGAATATAGTCGTGTGATGAAAGACGACACAACAAAAACGAACGAGAATACAGAAAAGAGACTTATGAAAACAGGTAATAGACAGACAAACACAACGAAGACAACACAGAAGTCGAGAGACGAAATGAGTGTGAAACAACGACGAAACACGAAAAAAAACAGACGAAAAAACGGACGAAAAAGTAGAAGGCTTCTTGAACGACAACAGATGCGACGTTTCGGGAACTGGGATCTGTTCCCGTCTTCAGGCACACGTGTAGACTGAGGAACTCCAGCAGACTGACTGTGGCTTTTGTGTTGTCTTCGTTGTGTTTGTCTGTCTATTACCTGTTTTCATAAGTCTCTTTTCTGTATTCTCGTTCGTTTTTGTTGTGTCGTCTTTCATCACACGGCTATATTCCAGCTAGGAATTAATTTTTTGAATTTTTTTGTTGTTTGTTTTTTATCGGTTCCACTTTGTGGCTACGACAATGTCCCTCTCTAGGACTGTATGTATGTTATTTATTTGTTGACAACAGCTAACGCTCGACTTTTCTTTGTTGGTTTTTGTTGTTGTTTTTCGTTTTATTGTGGATGTTTTCTGCAAGACGGCAACATTCGCAAGCAATGGCGTATGTCCATGATATCGGTTCTATACATAATACCAACCCATTGCAAGAATCGTTCAAAGATCACATCGTTCCTCTTTCTTGCTCTATGTAACTGGGTATCATTGAATTTGAGATAGCAGCCATTGTTTCAATGTGCATTCTTATTGCTTATAGTTGTTTCTACACCTGAACCACGCTTAAGGGGCTTCCGTAGTAAGAATACATGTTGACTTTCAAGCATTCACGAGCATTCTAATTTCTTCTAAACTATAAAATATTCAGAGGTACAATATTTTCGTAACAAAGATGAAAGTCGATTCTTTGGTCCTTGAAAGTTAGTTTATGTTTCTAAATTTAAAAAACATCCATTAAGAAATGGCCAAATTGACCGAAATTGCAATGTTTTAAGCACCTGTGCATGTAGTTTATTGTAACGAAAAACAGTAAGTTATTTGTAAGTATAGTTATAATGAGAATTATTTTCTGAACAGATTGCTGCATTAAAACCATATGGTCACCGCTTAAAATGTTAAGTAAACAGAATAACAGCGACGCAGTTTTAAGAAGTTTTTCGCGGCAGGGACGTTCAGCACTCTCCGCTAGCAAGCTGTACTGTCGGCGTCAAACAACGTGAGGGCTGCCCTTCCTAGTTCCCCCCTTCCCTACCGCGACACAACTCTGGGCTGGTTTGCCACATCTCCCCTCCCGCCCCAAAGATCAACAGCTGAATAGTTTACTATGCGATCTGAACACATTAGACCCTCGGTTACAAGGAAAGAAAGTATTGAAGTTACAAATTCGATATGTATTTCACTGACACATGTAGCAGTTCGAAGACACTGGTTTACGTTGCTTGTAATTCAGAGTTAATGTCGATAGTAAAACATAAGTGAGCCTGTCGTGTTATTGGTTTGTAAAATTCGACAAGAATTTTTTTCCGCCGCAAGTAATCCTGCTGTTGACAAGAAGTCAATTTATAACATTATTTACTACGTCAATATATAATTTTTGGGATAAATAAAAACAATTATCTGCAGAAGCGACATTACTTATGCCGATATTGTCGTGACTTGCCGCGGAAAATGTTTACACGTAAGTGACAACACACGAAAGTGCGTGGCCAATTGAATCGCAGATTGTGTTCTGTTATGTATAGGAAAGTGAAGTTTAGTCTGCTGCCAAATGATGACGCGAATTTTGCATGTCTTTAGTAATCGAGTATTATAAACTATATATTGAAATAATCATTTCATAATTTCACTTGTAATGCTAAACAACCACCAAATGAATATTTTGAACAGCATAAAGTTACCCAAATATGGCGCAAAGTAACCCCGGTTGACGTGACTTAAAATTCTTGTATGGTGTCCCTGATCACACGGCTGTCAAAGCAGCCAACATCAATTTTCTTTGCGTTTTTGACCTAAAAAAATCAATTGAAACGCCCACTTAAACCGTTTTTTAAGTGTTTACGGAAAATTCCAGAAACATATAACTGTAAAGTGTGTATTCGCGAACCTAAGGGCCGCGCCAACACACTGATCGCGAAGTAATTGGTAATTTACATTTATTATTTCTGTTACTGGAAAACGCTGTTCAAGTTCAGTTTGTAAAAATAATTTTTCTCCGTAAATTAAAAAGACTTGATTTAACTTAATGTATAAATATTTCAGCATAGCAGTTATACTGCTATCTGTTAGTACATATATTGAAACGTGAAATATATAGAGTAATTGAGGTTGTTGATTTTGCCGAGAAGGCTTACGTCCCACTGTTCCTGGCTTGCTTGCATATTTGCACCTCAGCTTCAAGGTCAGTGATTGAATGTTTTAAGACCACGCTCTGTTGTTTCTGCTGTTTATATAAACTAAACATATACGCCTACAAGAGCAGATATCAAATATCTGTCCGGCATTTTGTCTTCATATCGTCCACTCTGTGTTGGCTGATATTTCAAGGTAGTAAATACTATGGTTTTAGTTAATAATGTACGTAACGACATTAGTAGTCAGTTCGCCGGACAGCTAGAACACGATAAGTGGGGATAGCGCTGTAACTGACGTGCTCGGAGGTACAGTAGGGACAACTATCTCCTCCCTTGCTGTTCTCTCCACCTTGAGTTGCGGGATGACGCGCCATTGTGTGATATTGCACACACACAGACACACACACACACAGACACACACGCCCTAAGCAATTTTAGTGGCGTTTATGTTTACGACTACTGTCGAAAATGAAAATTAGAGTTTAATTTATATAGATATCAGCTGTCAGTGTTTAGGGTATTCTGAACGACATCATGTCTTACGAATCCGCCCGTACATTAATGAACGCGAAAACTATTGTATAGATTTCAGATCATTATCTTGGAAGTTGATGGATATATGTTAACTGAAATTTCCCGATAGTTTTATGCAATATAATCACTGTGTGAATACATTTGTAGAAACGTACTGAAACAGTAAACCGAAAATTGCTCAGTGCACCCGACCGGTGTCGAACCTTCAATCAATGCATGATGAAAATTGTATTTAACGACAAAATTAATTAGCCAGAAACTGTTGAGAAACACCCACTGGTGCGGCCATGGGACGAAAAAACTTTGAGGGCATGTGCCTGATACACTATGTATTGAAATACTTACAATAATACGTCTGTAAACATTTACTGCGTTTAACAGCCAAACGAAAAGTGATTTACGATTTCCGCTTTCTAAATTTAAATATGTATAATTGTTTAATTGTTACATGCATGTTACAATACATACAAACTCTATAACCCGTGAAAATCACTTTGTGTTAACCCTAAACTCCTAAACGTCGATTCGATATACGTACGGTTGTCTTTCTGGGATAAATGTTCCAGTGTTCCGTTATATTGCTACGCCCTTGGTGTATTTAAAAAAAATTGCAGAAGGACGACGTTAATAGCAACGGAACACACTAAAATTGCATGCACTAAATTTTTTTTTGTAAGAAAACTTACGGAAAGTTTGCAGTCCATCTAAATCATTGGTTTGTCGGAAATACTACAATAATATACAAATCACAACCTCTGGTGTGCAATTCACGATAATAGTGTGAATATTAATAAATTACGTGATAAAACAGTTAAGACAGAAACTACGTAAATAGTAAAGTAATAAATAATAATAAGTCAGCAGTATGTAAGTCGTGGTGATAGAGTGGTAAGTGGTAAGGAGCATGGTCACCGAGTGCAATGATGCAGTTTCGAATCTGGTGCTTTCATATATATATATATATATATATATATATATATATATATATATATATATATATCGCAAACGAAACATTTTATTTTAGGCTTTAACAGAAAAAAATTTAAAAAATGGTTATTGGTATTTTTTATTAATTTGATGTAAAATCTAAAATTATATGAAACATGCAATTTTAAATTTTAATATTTTTTGCTTTATTTATTATGATATTTAAGAAAGTGATACATACACTCTGAAAAATTAAAAAAATATGAAAACTAATCCGATACAATATTTAAATTATTATAACTTATATTGAAATGAAATATGATAATCCGTTGATTAATTACTTTTTCATATAGTAAAAAATTATTTTAAAAATATAAATAAAACGAGCGACAGATAAAGTAGTCTTCGAACAGTGTCCAGTTTTTTTTATTATTTATGAAAATGTATTCCTTATAAGTAAAGACAAAAAAATAAAAAAACACGAGATAAGTAATGTTTGAAACGAACTCAAATTTAAAAAATACATTTTCAAGAAAGGTAAATAAACCACGAAAAATAATTAATATATTATTTGCGAAAATTATTATAAACCTTCTCGCTTATGATCCCTTACAGAATCGCCATTTAAAGGCTTTAAAAAAATTGCCAATACATTTTATTTTATAATAATTTTCTTCTTTTTTTTGGAATCGTTGGTATTATAAATTAATATACTGTTAAAATATGTTTTGCTTCCCCCATTAACATTTTCACAAAAACACTAGAGGCGTTTTTTTTCCATTATTAGATCATGGATATTTGTTATCATTATTTTCATATTTTACATAATAATGAAATGTATTTGGCTCGAGTTTTTGATAATTATTTTATAAGGGAGCTATTTTTATTTTTGTTCTACGTTATTGATTTGTTGATTCGTAAATTGTATCTTTCTTACAATATTTCTTTATATAAGCCAGAATCAATGTCTCCTTCAGTTAGATACCCGAATTTTTTATCTATTCGTATTTGTTAGTAAATTTTGTATCTGGTTCCCAACCTAATATTTTATTTTTCTAAATTTTCGAAGTCGGCATATAAAACAAAAGGAACCTTCAATGAGTGATTATTGTTTTTAAATGTTATATTATTTTCTTTATATATGAGATTTACTCGAACAGATTCATAGTTTTCACAAACATTTACGTGTCATTTAATGTATCTTCACAGTATAAATATAATAAATATCTAGCACAAACATATTTTTTCTAGTATTTTGTGAAGGTTGCGGGTAAATTAACCGGAAATGGTCTTTTCTCTAACATTAATATGTTTGTCGGTTTTATTTTTGTACTTTTTAGTGGATAAATATAATATTTTCATCATATGACCAAACAGTAATTGAAGTTTTAGTTATATATTCAATTATGTGAATTTTATCTAATTGCGTTGGAAATTCATAATCTTCAAATGGTTCGTCAAATTCGTTTTCGTGTATTTTAAAATAATTAACCCTTACGGGATAAGTTTTTACTAGGTGAATTACTGAAAACACTTCATGAAAAGCATTTTTGATCATAATTTTTAATTTTTAGACCTGCTTTTTTTATTTTTCTTCTTGTAATTTGACACAAGAAACCCTTTTTCGTGAATTATATTTATTTATTCTTAACTCAATGTCAAATATTATATTTAGCCCTCATTGTGACCCTTGCCCTTCAAATTTTAATTTTCAATTCAGATACAATCTTTACTTACTTCTTTCAAAATATTACTTTCACTCACGCCATGCAATATCAGCATTTGATTAAATTTACAGTATTGGATTACTGGATTCGAGACCGAATCCTCGAGATCCTCAACCTTTTTGTAAACATATGTTGAAACTGAACAGATGAACACAAGTTTATCAACATATTATACCGTATTTGTGATATTTTATTAAATACAACGGGAAATAAGTTATAAAACAAGTCATGTTCACGTTCCAACCACAATATGTGTGTAACGGTGTTTCATAGAACAAATATACTAGAGATCGAAAGTGTTAGTAATAATAAATCAAACGGAAAAGTACTCTTACATGTTTTCTGTACCTTGCATGATGTGCATGATCAAAAATATAATTTTGTACACATGAACTGTTATTGAAGGGCTATAAAGGTCCCGCGACACAACAAATGTCGTGGCGCACTTCGTAAGCCGTTCAGGATGTTCCAAATAAATCCCCAAGAGCTCATATTTACACGTCACAAAGTGCATAGTAAAGTACCTTATCCACCTGACTGTTAAGCAAGCCTCCATTGTGGACGCTGCTTACCACAGCCCCCATCCAACCTTCCAGCCAAGCAACCAGCTGAATGTGGATATATCTGGTCCGCCATTATACTCGCCTAACACTGCCTGAGGCCTAAATTAAACCTGCAACTTTATTACCAACCCGTCTAAAATAACACAAAATAAAATATTCAGAAACACTACATTAACGTAATATCCAAAACAATTATTTGTTATAATATACAGTATTATTAAGTAATTTGAAATATTTCATTTATGAAAATACAGCCACAAATAGCGTACTAACATAACTGCCATACGATATTTGAATTCGTATAAGAAACAACGAATAATATTAATTCGCGTTAAACTTTGTGACCAAGACGAAGCTATTATATTGTGATTTATGCTTGGTGTAGGTACTGACTGAAGGGTATAACATACTAACTATTCTGTAACTGATATTATATTGTGATTTATGCTCGGTGTAAGTACTGACTGAAGGGTATAACATACTAACTATTCTGTAACTGATATTATATTGTGATTTATGCTCGGTGTAAGTACTGACTGAAGGGTATAACATACTAACTATTCTGTAACTGATATTATATTGTG